>LTAE01000488.1:82894-93629 GCA_001647135.1 Pontederia paniculata | reverse complement strand
AAGGAGATTTGTAAGGAGCCTTCGCCCTTGAAGAAGGACTTAGTGAACTCCGAAGATCTCGTGGAGAAGATCGGAGCGAGGACGTAGGCCAGGAGTTCGGTCGAACCTCGATAACAAACTGTGTTTGTTCTTGTGTTTGTTCTTCTTACTCTTCTCTCTCTCTCTCTATTTGTGTTTATATTCATACTTGTTTGCTTCTGCTACGCATAACACATCTAGATTAAGTAAAGAAGAACAAAAGAATTTAATACACCAATTCATCCCCCCCTCCTCTCGGTGTCATTCCAGATCCTACATCACACGTATTGGTTATTGAAGAACTATATCTAAAGAGATATTTGACATATGAAGAACATCCAATAAGAATTTTGAAATATCGTGAACAACATTTTTGCAACAAGGTTGTGCCGATGATGAAGATTGCATGGAAGTATCATCAAGGCGAAGAAGCTACATGAGAATTGGAAGAATAAATGAGAGCTTAATTCCCACATTTATTTGGTAAGTGTTTGAATCAATTTAAATTCGAGAATGATTTTTTCTTTAAGGGGAATAAAATGTAATACTTGCCCAAAATAAAAGAAAAAATAGAAAACAAAAAACAAAAATGGTGAGACAACAACCACAACAAGATCCTATTGGACCTCCATTTCCACTCACACTCATTCTCCCTCACTATATAAGCCATAGAACCAAAATTCTTACCCCTTTTCTCTCTCTTGTTTCACCTTGGGATCATTGAAAACTCAACCCTCTCTTTCTATTCGAAAATTAAAGTGTTCAAGTTGAATTTTCAGATGGAAATCAGAAAGGAAAGGGAGGAGAATTAGGGTAGGGATCCAAAGGAGAAGAATATTGAAGATTGAAGAGAAAAGAGAGAGAAGAACAAAGGAAAAAGAGAGGGAATTGGGAAAAATAGGTATGTAAATGGATCCTTGCATTGATCATTTGATCAATGCTAAGTTATGAAACGAATATTGACAGAATGAAGCATGTATTGAGCTGATATTGATGTCATTATTGCTTGTAAAAATATGACATTGTTACTCTTGTCATAGTTAGAACTATCTTGTGAATTTGGGTTCATATGCTAGCATTGATCAAATTAATACTCTTCTAAGTACTATTGAGTAAGCATATTATTGTATTGAACCTCTATTGATTGTTGAATTGACGATATTGACAACTTAGAGAAAAGGCCTAGGTACACAATTCTTATTTCAGAATCTCATGCAAGTCGGTCGTTCGACCTTAAGGGAGGTTCGATCGACTATCAGGTTTCATGTGCTTTAGGTCCGACCGACTGTATATCAATCGAACCCGAATGACCTTAGAGAAGGTCGGTCGAACTGGGTTCGATCGACCCTCATGTCGGTCGATGTCCAATGACATCAGAAGCGAAGGTTGATTGATGATTTGTTCGACCGACCCTCAAGTCGGACGACCCCCATATAGGAGTAGGTCGATCGACTTGAGGAAGGGTTCAATCGACCTTACCTCATAATCATTTTATCGTATTTTATATAAAGTATTGAGTCCATTGAATGATAACCTAGTTCACGTACTACATGCTCAGCCATAATAGGTTAAATTATTAATGTATTGGTGTACTAATTGATTGAATTGATATATTAGTGTGATTGAGACCTTTGTCGGATTGGGAGATAGATTGTCCCTATATTGTATTGATGTAGATGTGGAAATTGGTGGATTGATTCGCTTAGAGTCCACGGGAGTAAGGACGTCCCATGGTTTAGCTAACCATTTACTATCATGATGTACCCAACTCTCCAATTATTATTAAAGGTCCATATAAATTGATTGAATTGAATATAAGGTTGTCATTTGATGATTGATGAATAAATGGTTCAAGAAACCATATCAATATTGTTATTGATGAATCACGGATTTAGATTGTTATTGAAATGAGCAATGCTCGTATTGAAAATGGGGACGACTTCATACGAGGATGGTTTAAGAAAGTCACAAGGTGCACTTTCGATTATCAAATGATAACAAACAAGATAAGTCTATCATGAACACAATTGTTATCGATATTGAGCATTAGGAAGACATGTTATTGTGCGTTCATGTCACTCATCGACTTATGGTTATTAAAATGGTTAAAATCCCAAGATATAACGACTTAATCATTATTGTTCATTGATATATTGACATCATATTTTTTATTTAATGTATTGTTCATTATTATCGTTATTGTTTATATGATTTACATACTGGGCGAAAGCTTATGAATTTTGCCCCTGCATTAGATTTTGTAGGCCGACAGACTTAGGTATGGACGATGGCGCTACTCTGACGTCAAGGTTACACATGACAAAATATTAAGGAATGAGTCAAGTATGTTATATGGTCAATTAGTAGGCCTTTTTCTCATTTTCCACACGTCGAGTCTTATGTATCGAGCTATGAGCTCAAAATTATGTATAAACCATGTGCTTTGTTCTTGTAAGTTAACATTATGTGTGCTTATGACAATATGGAGTTATGCTTGTCGTTTTCTCTGTAGTTTATTGTTGATTTTTATCGTCTTCCACTGTAATTGTCAATTGTGTCCCTGTGGCGCCTCGGGAGTCGTCTCGACGTGTGTCGAATATCGATTCATTCACGTGTGAAGCGCATTTGCGGGGCGTTATAAAGCGTTATAAACACTGCCTACAACTATAATGTCTTTTGATCCATCTCTCTTGCTTCTGGTTCCACTTGGCTTCAATGGCATTCCGCATTGATTCCAATAGGACGGTTCCAGCTTAAGGATATGGTTATAGTTCTTTCATCAGTCTGCAAAGAACTTGAATCGAGCCTTTGTGTGGTTCCAGCCTAAGGATTATGGTTGACTGCAAAACACTACCTAGGCCTTGTTTGGTAGAGGAATAAGATTTATGGGAATTAGGGAGAGTATTCTCTTTTTGTTCTTGTGGAAAGAATAGAAGTGAAATATTCTTGTGATGATATTCTAGTGGTGTGTTTGGATGATTTAATTAGTATAGTAATAACTAAATTAGATAATATTTGATTAAAATGAGAAAAATAATTTTATTTTTTTATATATTTTTAATAAAAAATAGCAATTTATAAAAAGTATTAAATATAATTATAATTAATATTATTCTAATTAGATTAAATAATGATAAAAACTATTAGCACTAATTTTAATTAGACAAGTTAGCAGATAATTAATTTTTATTTTATTTATAATAAAATAATAAGTATTAAATAATTATAAATATTATAGTAATTAACTAATAGTAAATATTTGTCGCCATTCTATTTTTAATATACCGTATTACCTAATAATTAATTAATACAAGTTAACAAATATTTNTATTGAATTACGTAATGATAAATAACTATTTATGCTAATTTTAGTTATACAAATTAACATGTTTCTAATAATATATAAATAGTCTTCGTTTTCAATACCAAATACTTGTGATAACATAATAATTTATTAATATGAAAATTATTAGTATCAAAATATTTATAATATTATAATTTATTATTAATGTTATATTTTTTGAGAAATTAAAATTTAATTAATAATGAAAACTTATTAATTATATATTATTACATATTTATTAAAATAAAATAATTTCTAACGGGAAAGTGAAAAGAGAAAAAAAAGCAAGAAACAAATTGTTCTTGCCAAGAGCAAGAACAAAAATGGATGGTTTTGATAAATTCAAAGTAAAACTTATTAATTATATATTATTACATATTTATTAAAATAAAATAATTTCTAACGGGAAAGTGAAAAGAGAAAAAAAAGTAAGAAACAAATTGTTCTTGCTCTTTAACAAAAAATGGATGGTTTTGATAAATTCAAAGTGGTTTCAAAAAGTACAAGAATTATATTATTCTAGGGTTGTTTGAGTGTAAATACAAGAATAAAGTGTTTATTCCACTCTATTCTTGTACCAAAGAGGCCCGTTATGCCTACAGGCAAGGGGAAAGAAAGGTGACCCAAAATGGATCATTGTCATCTCTGATTGATGCGAATCAGTCTGCAACTGTCCTTACCATGGTCGCTAACTAAAACATACATGCGCTTACATTACTTGCTCACAACATGCATGCTTTAACCATATTGTCTCGAAACTTCCAAATGCTTAGTTCTTATGCACACTTCAATCCCAGTTGCTTGCCAGGGTTGTCTGCTTTAGTTACAGAGCTTAATGATGATTTCACCGTCTAAAAGCCATGACGCGAAAACTTATGCGGTTAAGTGGATTCTGCTTACCAAAGGCTTAAATAGAAACTATACAGATCAACTGGTTGATCCACACAAACGTTTTTTTTTTTTTCTGAAGGGGGATTCATGCGGCTAAAAATGAGGTTGCCAAAGGCTTAAATTTAAGAACTAAGTAACAGACCTCCATAAAGAGGAAAAAAGAACCTACAATAAAATGTAAACTTGCTATTAACAGCTACAAGCAGAATCAAAATCAGATAAACCAGTAGCACGACAGCAGAATTACAGACAAAATGATCAAATCCCTTTATGGATTCCCTGGTACCTTTTCTCTATCATCAGAGCTCCAGCTGCTTCAATGCTTCTATTGCTGCATTCTGAGACTCTTCAAGGTCATTTGTGGATTCAGCATCAACAATACCCTCCACCGTGTTAGAAGGCTTCACTGGTGCAGATGCCGTCAATGAGTTTATTGGTTCCTTTATTTGAACCAATGATGATTCATGTTTTGCCTGAATGGTCAGTTCAACAATTGGCAAAGGCTCCTTCCCCATATGGCAGATAGTTTCAATGGGCAATTGTTCCTTTATTGCCACTGTTGTACTTGCTGCTACAGTCGGCAGTTGTTCCTTTACTGTTTGGGAGGGCACTGTCTGTGACTCCTTTATCTGAACCGGGTTAACAGATGAAACAGCTGATGGAGGTGGAGCAGCAAAGACTGGGATAACAGGCCTGATTCGAACCGGGGATGCCATACGTATCGAGGGACGGTTTATCACATGAGGAAGCTGGTGGTGAGTATGTGATGTTGGTGGTGCTGAAAAGACTGGAACGGATGTCCTTATTGTCACTGGAGGTGCCATTCCATGGCAATGCATATTAAAATGTCTGACTGGGATATAAGGTGCTGCTCCAGCTGCAGGGAACTTTTGAGGCCAAACACTACGATTTTCTGGTTGAGAGTAGTTTGCTGGTCGATTCACTTCATTGATTGTTGGGGAGGATGGCCGTGTCCTCTGAGTGGATTTTGGTCGAATAAGAGGCAGGATTTTTGACACACTCGGAGATAGGCACTGTGATGCTGCAGGCTTCTTATCTAGCTGTACAGGGAACTTTTTTGGGAATGGTGTGGCATGAGGATTGTTTGCCATTGCCAGTTTTTCTTTTAGGCGGTAACTGAGAAGAGCTCGAGCAATGGTGATCTGCTCCTGCTCATCATTATTCTCAGGTTCAGTTGATGAGCTTGATGATTCACGTGCCACTGAAGAAATGCATGGAAATGTTACAAGAATTAACAACTTTCATTAGAAAAATAAGGAATGTTGTTAAATAGCATCTAAAATCTAGGGAGAGAGGCGTCGTTAGACAGCAGGTTTCCAGTATAATTGGATTTTTAGGATTCCACCACAATTGATGGAGATGTTATTATGATGACAAAATGGGACAAATTTTTTAACTGCATCGACTTTCAACAGAAACACTAAACAGAAACTTGCTTAAAAGAGTAAAAAAAGAGGCATCATATTTATTTATAAGTTCTTCTAACATAATCTGCCTTCTTCAATTCAAAATCAAATTAAAATGTGTTCTACTAAGATATACTCAAATTTATTCGCTTGCCTAAAAGAAGAATAGTATCTAATTCTCTTAAAATGAAACTTAAGACCAATGGATTGTCTTATGATGTTATTGTTTACTAATTTGCATGTGTACATGTTTCGTTCCCTAATGAGAATTGAACTTGAAGTAGTATCATCAGCCAAAATTCAATATATAAGCATCCAAAACAAAAAAAAAAAGCAGCTTCATAACCTAGGAGTACAAAAAGAACAATAAAATTAAAGGCTCACATTGTTTCAAAGAAGACCATGCTGCCATTGCAGCATTCTTCTCTGCTTGCTTCTTGCTTTTTGCTGGCTCGCCTGTGAACGTGATCCCAGCAAGCTCCACTGTACATGTAAAGACAGGCAAGTGACCGAGGCCTGTTCGGAGTGTATCATACGACGGCAAAGGTGCGCCAACTCTCTGAGCAATTTCCTGTAATAGGTTCTTATAGACTCCCGTTTCATCCTGTGTAAAATTAACATTTTTACGGGAAATTTACTGCTAGAGCATGATGCAGATTGATCATTTAATTTAAAGAGTATAACAGTATCAAACAAACATGTATTGTGCCGCTGTAACCAGAAAAGTCTCTTACAGTCTAGCATACTAATTGTTTAACGACCACTGTTGCACAGAATACACAAACCAACTAAATTGCTGGACTGAATGACTAACTGGTCCCAATAAAATCTTAGAAATGTGCACATTACATTACAATTACCAGTGACCATGTAAATAACAGGTAATTCCCCGCAAAAAAGAAAAAATCAAATAGGTAATTCAAGTTCAGGATTGTTCTTGAGTAAGCATAGTCCACATAGTCGACCACAAATATTAATTGTCGGACACTAAATTCAATTTTGTGGCCCAAGTGTAACATAATTATAATCTCATTCTCAAGTGTCATTAAAAGCTCAAAGCCAATGTTTCATTTTTTTTCCATCAAGCACCTTCATTTAAATTGAACACATTCGTACAGTTTAACCTAACTACGAACATTACAAACCTACCCGTTCATATCATATTTTTGTGTAGAACCTATTGAGTGATGAAAAAATGGAATATAACAAACTGGTGTCAATCAATTTTATTCATTTACTTGATCAAGTAGTCAAGAAATTGAATTGCCTTTAAGTAAATTTTGATAAATCTGTTTTATGAAGATCATAAAATTCTATCACCTAAAAGGCAATATATGATCTTATGCAGACCCATCTTGTTATAGGCAAAAGTGAACCAGCACCTAATTCTTGGAGGAAAGCCAATATGGAATATAAATAAAGGTTGAGATGAAAGTAAAGTAAAAAATTAAAAGCAGTTGAATTGTATCTTCAACAAATAAAAAACCTAGTTTCAAGGTTCATGAAAGTTTGAAATTCCCTCCATTCATCTTATGGCACTTTCACTAACACAGATCATACTAAGATGCTAACATGATAGTTGATCGGCACTCGAGATATCTATACAAATTATAACCTTCACAAATAAATATCCATGAGAGATAAAGGTTGGCCAAAGACATCATAATGTATTCTTCATCTTCATGTCAAAGTAACTAAATGACAAGGTCTTGTAGAGTTAAAGAGGTTCAAATTATTTCTTTAGGCAATAACTTCAAACTATTGACTACTCCACCCAAGACCACAAATCCCTAGAAAATCAACTGGTAAGCAAATAGTGTGAAATAAATGTTTCTAATAGTGTCGTTGACCAATGTAAGTTTCTTGCAGCCTTGCCACTATAAAGTTGGGATCCATGTGCTTGACCCAGATGCCATGGTTAGGTATACCCCAAAATTTCGAAAATAGCATCACACAGGTCAATCCTTATTTCACATATCAATTAGTTTTAAAATATCTAAAACAAATCTCTTTCCATATTCTTTACTGGTTCAGCCACACGTTAGACCACTTTGTCTATGAAGAGCACCAAACTGAATCATCGATATATGATATTAAAAGAATAGATCTTGGTAGCAAAAGGTATCCAAGATTAGACAAACACTATAAGGCTCACAAAATAATGGTTTACTAGTAGTATAATAGGAAAACATAACTCCAAGTATAAAGTTTTAGACAATTATTAACAAAAGATAAACCAGTAGAAGGTCAATCACCACATATATTGGCACGAGTTCCAAACTTTTTGGTAACCGTCATTAACAGTCCTATGCCAATGACTAAAAAAACAATTCTGTTTTCAAGCCGAAGATGAAACCTTATTGGAAAACCACCAACCCAAAACCTCACTAGAAAACCAAGCGCAAGAGCACAAAAACAGTTCCCAATAGCTCTTGGCGGAAGGAATGATTCTAACTAACCATTTTCTTTCATTGAAAGAAAAACATAAAGAAATACTAAACAAGTCAATTCATGACTCAAATACTTAAAAAATATTCTTTTTACAGGGAAAAATCAACTTTCTTCTACAGAAACAGATCTACAAAACACGTACAAGTTCATCTTTGTCTACTCTTTTTTTCTAACAAAAACATATAAGGCCCAATTTTAAGTTCATATAGAACAAATGCAAACCTGTTTTAAATGTAAAGATTTTATATTTACTTCAAGTATCCAAATACCATTTTTTTTAACAAAAAAAATAGCTGAAATGAGAGCGGTAATGCAAGCAAAAAAGGCATATTTCTTAACTTTAGTAATTTAACCATCGGTCCAACAATAAAATCAAATAAATATAAGGCAAGCCCGCATTATCATATTTTTTCCTAAGTAACTAAAGCACAAAGAGAAAGAAGTTTTCGCAGATGACTAGAGAGGTGCTAAGAAGGATATAAATGCGAAAAATGAAGATTAACGAGCTTTTCAAGTGCATTTAGCTTGATTTGAAGAGAAAAGCGAGTTTTTAAGTGAATTTTAGCTTGATTCAGAAGTGAAATTTGATAAAAAAAGTCGTTCCAGCAGCAGAATCACATAAAAAAATTGGAAAATAAAGTTTTTTTATAGATTGTGTAGATCAAATAAAGCAATCAAAAGAGAGAAAACGGGATTCATTTTGAATAACATAAGGAAGGGGAGGGGAAGAGGAGGAGAAGGCAACGGAGGACACTAACGAGGATTCGTGCAGCGAGGGAGTGCGAAGGCCCTCGGTGAGATAGCGCGTTGAGGGCCACCTCGGCGGCCGCGTGCTCCGCTTGCCGCAGCGTTGTGCAGAAGCCGGGGCTCTCGAACACCTCGCCGTTGAAGTTGACGGCAGCCTTGAACCGCGGCGCGTGGTCCGGCCCTTCCCGTATGCAGGTGTACGACGGCAGGTTGAAGCAGCTCCGTTGCGCCAGCTCCTGCAGCTGGTTCTTGTACATCTTCTCCCTCTCCTCTCTCCCTACTCCCCAAAATCGAGTTTTGTCCCAGGATGAGCTCCAGATCCGCCCTCCGGAGCCGTTTCCCGGAGGTGCCGAGCGGAAATGCCGGACCTCTCGGCGCCGTGGGGGTCACCGGGGGCGGAACGAGTACTGCTTCGGCGGCGCCGCTTCAGTCGGCCGCCGGATCGTCGGAGCCTCGGTAGGAATGGGGAAAACGGGGGTTTAGCTTTGTCTAGGGTTTCTATATCTTCCTCTGCTACTCTGTGTATTTATCTCTCTCTCTCTCTCTCTCCTCTCTCTCTCTCCACTCTGTTTCACAAAGAAAAAAGTAATTTAAAAAGGGAAATGGGAACAGAGGAAACTTTTCCTCCCTTTGTTATCGCTTTTATTTGGCATTTTGTCTTAGTTTAATTAATACTGGAATTAATTATTCTCTTAATTATATTAATTAACTCTTTGCATGAGTTGTACTTGTTGGATACTGAACAAAAAAAACCAGAAAAAAATAGAGCTGCTTTAAATTAGAGGATTTTTTAAGTTCCTGACTAGTGGGATTACCTCATAGGTCATTAACAGAGAGGAGGATTAAACAACTGCACAGTTGAGGCTCCTCCACCTTTTGCTTCTGTTTATGTTTGGAGTCTGCTTTTTTTCTGTATTTTGACCTGTTTTGCCACTGATGATTACTGTTTAATCTTGGGGACAGTAGGAGATTTAATAAGAGAGAGAAAGAGAGGGATGTGAGAGAGAGAAAGAGAGGGATGTGAGAGAGAGAGAGAGAAAGAAGGTTGGTTGTTGACTGGAAATTAAAGATGGTGGTGGCATGCTTTGTGTCAGTAAACAAGTTCATATTGGATTATTGACCACTAATAACTAAATTATAGTGTGTTTGATTTCATATATGAAATGTTTGACATGAATCATGATCACATTAGGGAACTTTTACTGGTCTGCTGAAATCATGACAATGGCTCATGGCAAGCTCCCATTTCCATGTCTTGCCATCATCATATGAACATGCAGCCTATGTCAACTTAGGCATAAAGATCATGATTTCTTCTCTTTTTTCCTTTCTTTTTATGAAAAAAAGTAAAAAAAAAAAGGTGTGATGTGCCTTTAAGCTCAGTATGAGGACTAACAAAAGGGAATCTGCACAGCATTGTGCAGTCCAGCAGAAAAATCTGAATTACCTAATAATATGTCCAGTTGCATTCATGTTGTGTTTTGCTTGAGCTGTGAAAGGTTTGATGCAGGCAGTTGCTCTGTGCTTATTAGTGAAACCAGCTTAAAAAAAGCTGACTGCCCACTGGAATTCTAATATGAACATTGTCATGATGACTTCTAGCAGCTTTTGCCCCTTGAGCTGAGCATGTGGCTTCAAAATGCTACCTGCATTTTAGTCAAGGAGATGATGATTTGAGATTGGGAGCAATAGAATTTTGGTATATGAACAGCTGGGAAGCTGCAAAATTGCAAAACCAGATTTAATCAGTTCGGCTACTGACAACACACAAAATTTTCATATTCACATGTTCATGATCAATATTGGAGGAGATGCAAGTTCAAGTTCAAAGAAAAAGAAAAGGAGGAGAAATTGAATA
>LTAE01000488.1:31111-82694 GCA_001647135.1 Pontederia paniculata | reverse complement strand
ATTCTAATATGAACATTGTCATGATGACTTCTAGCAGCTTTTGCCCCTTGAGCTGAGCATGTGGCTTCAAAATGCTACCTGCATTTTAGTCAAGGAGATGATGATTTGAGATTGGGAGCAATAGAATTTTGGTATATGAACAGCTGGGAAGCTGCAAAATTGCAAAACCAGATTTAATCAGTTCGGCTACTGACAACACACAAAATTTTCATATTCACATGTTCATGATCAATATTGGAGGAGATGCAAGTTCAAGTTCAAAGAAAAAGAAAAGGAGGAGAAATTGAATAAAAAAAACATCCAAAAATACACAGTTCAAAGAGCTTGAATAATCTACTAATTCAAGAAGGAATTAGCATTGCAATGATGAGAACATTGGGTAGTTAAGTTGCATTTTGGTTGAAAGAAAAAAGGTATACTTTTTAAAATAGCATTTGTATGAAAAAAAAACTTTTTTTATTCATGAAAAAAATGAAAATAATCCCTAAATCATGTATATTTTCAATCATAGGATATTAAATTAATGGTGGACATTGAAAATTTTTTATATCTTTTTTATATCCATCATAAATTTAATATCTTTCTATTGAAGAGATATAACATGGTGCTTCCTACTTAAGTAGGAGCATCTCCATTCAACTCATAATGTTATATCGTTTCAAATGAGAAATATGTTATCCCTAAATAACTTTTATATAGAACTTTTGGTCGATTCAAAAAAAAATTATCGAACTTCTTAGGTCGTGACACATCAATGAATAACGAGATTGTGTATCAGGATTGATGAAAGTTAGTAGCTCTAGGTACGAATTCTGAAGACGTCAATTTATTCAAAGTTTATCTTTTTCATTTTTATTCGTAATATCAAATTAGTTATATGTTAATAACTTTGAACATCGATGAATTTAGATGAAAAAAAATCAAATAAAGCCATTGTCTAAGCTACATAATCCAAAGATGACATGAAAAATAATGAATTTGAAAGTTTAACATAAAAAAACAAAATATACATATTCNTGGTCGATTCAAAAAAAAATTATCGAACTTCTTAGGTCGTGACACATCAATGAATAACGAGATTGTGTATCAGGATTGATGAAAGTTAGTAGCTCTAGGTACGAATTCTGAAGACGTCAATTTATTCAAAGTTTATCTTTTTCATTTTTATTCGTAATATCAAATTAGTTATATGTTAATAACTTTGAACATCGATGAATTTAGATGAAAAAAAATCAAATAAAGCCATTGTCTAAGCTACATAATCCAAAGATGACATGAAAAATAATGAATTTGAAAGTTTAACATAAAAAAACAAAATATACATATTCATAACAATCACATGTACGTTTATCTTCTTTCAAATGATAATGATAGTCCCTTGTACTTTGTTTTTTCTCTCGTGTACATTACATAAGTATAAAATCGTAGACACTTATTTTATTAGGTGAACTTTTCTTTTTCTTTATTTCAATGGTACAAACAAGAAAAGTACTATTTATCTTACTCTGTTAATTTATTACAAGTGTGCATGGAAGACAACTTCTTTGCTTGTCTTGTTTTGTGCGGCCTTGCACAATCAGAAAAAACCCAAAAACATATATTTAGAAAGAAAAAAAGACTATCAATATGGACTGGTAGCACACATGATCTTGGTCTACTAGCAAATTAGAACCCTCATCCAAGCCATTCCCATTTTCAAAATAAATAAGAGTGAATTGATATGCAAATTAAGTTAAAAATTAAATTTGTTAATTTCGAGCTCCAATTTTCAAATAAAATTAACCAGCATCTATCGCAATTGGACAATTCAAGGAAAAAAAATCGGAAATAAATTACCTACAAACCTACCTTGATTGGAGATGTAAATTGAGATATTTAACAGGGGCATATTCATGGACAGAAGACCTGAGACAAATTTCACAGCAGGCAGATGATGTTGTAATATTGGAAATCGACGAAAGATATATTATTTATTTATTTATTTTTACACAACTTGTTCTTTAAATTTACTACCGGTGCACTTTGATCAATCTTTGTCTCGCAACTCTCCAAATCTTCATTTGTTCTTACTTGCCTAAAATAAAGTCAGTCGACCTGCCCACACTTTTGCAAATACGCATGGAGAAAGATTGAATCGGAGAACGGATTGACAAATTGCTAAGCGAGTGAAAAAAAATATTATATATATGGATGGAGAGAGAGAGAGAGAGAGATGTGAAGGGTGGTGTGGTGTGTGTTTTGAGTAGTTAATGCGCAAATTGGTGAGACAATGGTCCACCGATTGCAAATGTATGTGCTCCAAAGTTCATCTGCCCCCAAACCACTCAATCAATGAATCGTCAATGAGATATATTGCCACTAGTCCCTACCAAGTTTATGAGTAACAAGGTTTTGTCCTCTCTCTCTCTCTCTCTCTCTCTCTCTCTCTCTCTCAAATAGTCATTTACATGTCACATATATTATGATGCCCCACCACTTCACGATTAAATCCAAAAATTTCATCTATTTTTTTTAAATAAGCTAGTATGGAACCCTTTTTTTTGCTCAATATATGTAGAGCACAATTGATCTAAATATCAATGGGCAAGGTTTGACACAAAAACATAAATCATAGCTCAAAAAAAATGTGTTGTCTCATCAATTGATTTTAATGTCTATGTATGTATGGCAATCCACATGATGCAAGAAAAAAATCCTTAACCCCTTTTTTTTCTTTCTTTTTTTTCAATCAATTCATGCATTTGAACTCCATAGGAATAAGAGATCTAAGCCTAGTTTGTAGTAGCTAGCAATGGGGTGTGGCATTCATGGATGACAGAAGTTATAATATTATATATCTAACCATAATAATTGCCAACATTTTCAAGAAAAAAATCATTAAAATCTATAGCATGAGAAAAGTTTAATTAATATCATGAATATTCAAAGGAGGTGCTGGTCTAACATTTCAGCTCCTGATTTGGATGCAACATTGCCTTAAAATTTCATGTTGACTTCCATCATCACTGAACGTGGCCATGAGGGCCGCTCAATGGTCAAAATATACGCGCTATGTATTTATGACACATTAAATACCATAAAAACAATGAACAAGTACGTCACAAAAAGACTAAAAATAAGGATTTTATTTTTGCTTAATTATTTGTGCATGCAAAATGCTTAGTAATAATGAGCTTCACATTATGTACGAGAGAAAACGCGTTATGAGGAACAAGCCATTTACATTATCATTTGAATTCCAATATGGTGGAATAGGAAACATTTTCATTCCAATATTGACCTCAATTAAATAAAGAAAATGGCAAATATATATCCATGTCAATGTAATGACTTTCACTTTCAAAGCTACATGCATGGCTTTTTTTTTTTTCTTCTACCTCTTTATTATCTTTTTGGAAAAAAAAAAGTCCTCTACGAGATTATTAATATTAACTATTAAGGATTATTTTCTCTTTGGCTCAATTGGCAAAAAGTGTTACTTCAAATATAATTTTTTTTATGCTTGGAATGCCAAATTAAATACAACAACAAATTTAATGGTTGATTACATGGAAGATCTCTCTCTCACACACACACACATGTATGCACTTTGGGATTCTTTATTGTTAAACACTTAAGTCATAAAACTCATATTTCTGGAACATTATGTAATGTAATGGCACATACAATTTACTTAACATATCAAAATTTTAATTTGATATTCGATTTTTCGGTCATGAAATTTGAAGCTCTTATTTTATTTGTATTTTTTTTTCTATGTTCCATATTGATAAGCATCAATTATTTTCGAACATAAATAGAGCTTAAGTTGACCAAGGAGATCTTTAGAGAATGAACAAAAAATCAAGAAGGAAGTAGAGAATACCAACAAGAACAGTAAATTAATTGCCCTAATTAAATAACCATTCTTCATAATATGATTTAACACTCAATTTCACCTACTCGGAGGAATCTATATTTATCCACATTGTGACAAAACGTATGCAAGAACCAAGTTAAAGTAGGACTATGTTTTAGTCAACTGTCTCTTCGCTACGTTTCAAAGAACAATCTATATTTTTTTTTCGTATATTTTTCCTTTATCTTTTCACTTTTTTCCTCTTCTGGTTACATCGATAATAAAACAAAATATAATTAAAAAATGAGCAAGTATTTATATCTTTTTTGAATTATTCGAGGGCAATCGATGGTCAAAGTAATTATATTTTTATTATTAGTGATGCTATTTTATTAACCAATTAATTTATTTTATCTTGTATATTATTTACATAATAAATATAATTTTAAATACTTAATTTTGATATCAGACTAATGAACGAGCTATCGAGCAACCCATTTTGCCTACGACCTGTTAATAATGAAAAAAAGATAGAGAAGATAAAACTTAATAAGGGCACATGTAGAACGTTGTATACAAAAAGCCCATATCCGTTAGGCCCATTAAGATAAAAATTGACCCAAGTAGTTAATTAAGGCGTATGGTAATTAGGATGCAGTCACAAGTTCACATAATATTCTTTTGAGGAAATCATAAAGAAATGCATCAAATTTATATTTGTTCCAAATATAGCCCCAACTTTTATTTAGAAGACACCAACTTTTGATTTTTCTTTTCTTTTTCAAATTTATCCTAAACTTTGTTTATTGATAAAAAAGTATCAACTTTTAATATTTTATGATACATAACCTTAGGATATGTTTTTTTAAAAATTATTAAGTATAAATTCATTGGATAAGTGAATATATATTATTTATACCTAAAGTTTAAAAAGAATGAATTTTTTATCTTTATGCGAGTCATCAAGAATCATTAATCTTAATTACATTAATATTGTTCAATAAATAATATAAAATAGAGCTCGTTGAGATAAATTCTTAAATGATATGATTAGTGATAATCTGTTTTTAAGAAAAAAAACTCAGATACATATTTATTTTAATATCCCATGTCATTTATCCATATAAATTGATCACATCAAACTTAATAATTATGTTTTGTTATCCAATGAATAAAGTTTAACTTAGATTCGACAAAAATATGAAAATTGATGATTTTTTATTTAACAAATAAAAAATTAGGATATATGTATAACTAGCATAAAACTTTAGACTTTTTGGTGCAATATTTTTATATGTTTTCTCTCTTATTTGTCAGCACAACAAAACTAATAATCTAGTGAAGTTTAACGTTGAATCTTTTGTTGTCTTTGCATAAGATCTCACTACTGATTGGATGGAACAAACAGCCACTTCTCCCATCTTGATGTGAACTATTTAGCAGAAACCTGAACATCTGATGGCTGCACAGCTTTTATTTTTTAAACTAGCCACAGTCATATCAGTGAATAGATATGACGGCGCTTCTAACAAGTAAACCTTTATCAGATGTATAACTGGTTTAATGCTCTACTGAACATTGCTCTCATTTTACAGAACCTTTAGGGAGACAAGATGAGGACTGCACTAATTGCATGTTAGCAGCTTGTCTGGTGATCTGATTCATTAATTATGCCAACTGAATTGGATGTTCAAAGTTCAAACTGCTCTTGGACAATTTCCAAGTAAGTGAGGAGAGGTGATCTCAATTATTTTTAATGATACCATGCAAATTGCAGGAAAAAAAATATAAAAGTAATTATCGTAAGCATTTTCAGGCCTAATCTCGTTTATATTAATAATTCCAGTGTATCATGTACAGATGCATACATTTCACATGCTGACAGATAAAGCTACTTATTCTTCTACAAGAGAAGGGCTGTCTGTTAATGGATCAGTTGGGTGCTCAGTCCTCAGCATGATGGCAGACAAATCATCCAGAAAAAGAAACTAAGAAGGATGACTGTGAAAACAATATCAAGTTTGCAAGCATCAACCACCAACACTAGTGGTACAGTGACCTTCCATATTGCAGTAATGGGTTATATATCCCAGTCAATATATCAAAGTTTTGCCATGTACTCCAACCAAGTAGATTTGAATCTCAAGATCAACTAAAGCCAATAGTTTTAGGTTCAATTATTGGAATCATCAATTCCATAGGGTTCATTTTTTGGATGGAAAAAAAAAGATCTATGATGAGTGGTAACCTGCCTGTGAAAGAAACCTTGGAGGTGAGAAGATTTGTAGTGAATGCTGATATAAATGTATCAGGCACTTTTGTAGGTGGCTGATAATTGCAGGAGTAGACAACACAACTCAGATTTCTGAATTGATTTGCTTAGCCCTGACTCTTCAAGAGACTTTGGCACAATCTTTTCTGAATTAACTTTCTTCCTAAAGTTAATAGTCTTCTCAACACAAAAGTGCTTTTTTTCAAAATTAAACTGGAAAAGATAGAATTTTTTTTTTGGGTTCAATGAGATGAAAAAGATAAGTATATATTCCACCCCCTAATAATTGAGATTACTGGACATGAAGAAAAGGAATAAACCAAAGGTAGAGTCTTTCTCCTTTTTATTGGACAAAACAATTAATGGCCTCACCCTTTTTTCTTTTCTTTTTTATCTTTTATGCTTTGTGACCAAAAAGTAGGTGAAGGATTGAATGGGCTTCCTGTCCTTGTCGCTGACCCCGCACCATAATTTAACGGTCACTGTTCGATAACTCACCTCGGATGGACAACTCCCACTTCTATTTTTTTTAAGAAACAAAAAACTAATACATTTTAGTAGTTTATATGCTAAAAATATTTAATCACAAGTTACACTTAAATACACGATAAATATATATTTTAAATCACTTCTCAGCATAATATAGGATTAATTGAGTTTTTCTTCTAAGCCACGATTCAATTTTTATTCATTGGTAGGTTTTCTAATATTATCCACTTAACTTAATCTCAAATGTCTGATGTTAACTATGCTATTATTTTTTAATTGTGCAATTATTTTTTTACCTTTATTTGATTTTATATTTGTTTAAAAAAATTGAAAAGTGGGGTCTAGCCTCACGTTCTCTTGTCTTCACGTTCCATTTTTTTATTGAACGGATAAAATGGAAAAGGTAAAAAATGGTTTGTGTAATTAAATTATAAGTTTAACAGATACTTTTAGGTATTTTGAAAAGTTGAGTGAAATTGAATAATATTAAAATTTAAGGGACACAACAAGGTTCTGTGCTAATTCAATCATTTAGATACAATGTACATAAAACTTCGAAGTGCTAAAAAATTATTTCCAATACATAAATAATAATAATAATAATAATAATAATAATAATAATAATAATAATAATAATAATAATAATAATAATAATAGTGTTACATAATAATAATATTACAAATGCAAATTTAATCAATTGGATGATTTAGAGCTTAACTTCTGGGGAAATCCTTATAAACGACTCAGAATAAATATTATATGTATTAGTAACGTTGTAGTTAAAAGAAATGGGTGGTCATTTTATCTTTCGGTACATTGCTTTAAATCTTTCGGGTGGAAGACTTGAACTTTATATGATAATTTTTTTTTCTTACTTGAATTATTGTTTGATAAATAGGTTTGAAAGTTTGACACTTATATGACTAATTTTTTAAGCCAAAAAATAATTTATTATTTTCCTCTGTTTTAAATTTGATAATTTTCATTCACGGATATTTTTTGAAATTTGTTTTTCTCTATTTCTTGAAAAAATACTGATACTTTTTAATATGTAGAAGGTTATACTTATCATTCACGGTGAGAATGTCTGTAGTACTATGAATATATGATTACGTGACATTTTAATTTTTCTATTAACAAAACATTGTTTTATTTAGCTAGTGCTAAAATTATCTGATATATTATATTATATATTAAAGATATGCATTGTTATTTTTAAGCTTAGACTATATAAATATGAAAGGTGTGTAATTATTTTTATTTTATTTTAAAATTTGTTAAAGTATCATATATTTAGTGTTCCATTTAATTTTTTTTCTCCATTTTTTTATTTTGTTCAAATTTGATAAAATTTAAAATGTTATTATTTGATATATATATATATATAAGTAATATTGAATTATTCAAAAAATGCTAATATTGGTTATTAATTATATATCAAATAGTAAATTTCAATAAATAAAATTTTATATAAATTATTTATGTAATTATTTCGATTTTTTTAAAAAAAAACGTATTACATTATATTTTATGTTACCTTATTATGTATTGTAAATGCGTATTCTAAATTATTTTAATATATTGTATTGCATATCATGTTTCAAATGTTATACACGCATGGTTATCCGGAGAAAATGTTATTATATGCTTGGTGACTATTTCATTATAGAATTATAACTTTGAAAGGCCATTATCAGAAATTATTTATATTATGTCACAAGCCCAATATGCATTTTATTCAATGTAGTTATGCAAATAAAAAAAATACAAAAAAAAATCACTTTGCAGCTCATGCATGGAAATATGGCATCTAAACAACTTGGACCACATTTCATTAATCATCATCCTCTCTTCCAATGCCAATACATACAAATCACAAACTAGGCACAGCAATTTAGACACATATCAATGGTTTCAAGCTTTGCCCTGTCGCCATTGCAGGACAAATGGCAGAGCTAGAGACAGAGAGCCTTTTGATGCTTAACTTCTTTCCAGATGGATGTCCATAAGCAACACATCAAAGGGAATAACATGGTCCAATCCCAATAGATTATATTATTATTCTTGCCTTCACCCCAAAATTAGTAATGCAGTCGTCATTACATACTCTGAAATCAATTCATTTGGTATGATACCGAGATATGCTCCTTGTGCAATTGTCTGCTCTTTCCTGTACATGAAAGGCAATCTTCAAGAAAGATATGAGTCACTGTGATGATATCTTTAGCTTGATCTTCCACTAAAATAGCACAAGAATCAAACAGACAAGCAAATTGATTACTGCCATTTAACAACAAGAAACTTTTTACTACTTGGAGATTTATTTTCAATTGGACTATCTCACAACTACCTAATCAAGTAGGAAGAACATCCATGGAGTAGCAACCGCTCGCTACCTACAAAATGCACGCCCTTTTAAATAATAGTTGATCATTCACTCGATTAGCGATGAATAATGAGCTTCCTTCCGAATATTAAATAAATATAAAAAATTTACATGAAAATAATAAAAATAGCATACAAATATAAAAATACATGAACATCATAGATAGTGGCCTCTCAATTTATTCTTGCATTAGAAAGCCTCTCTCGAAATATATTAATCTCTAAGAGTTCATGCATCACAGAAGATAATAGAATAAAAAAAATGATCTATCTTCCTAAAATTTTAGTCTAAAAATTCTTCTAATACTTACATCTACATAATACCATATAAAGTTTATAAATTTACCTATCATGTCATTGTGACTCAATTGAGAGGCTATATCCTCTTAATTTAGGAGGATATAGCAATGCTCTAGAATAAAATATCTTTTCAGATCAAATCCGTTCAAATCAATTACACAAGAAAATTGTATAGAAATATAAAGAGCCAACAAAACTAGAAGGAAAATGTTATGCATTAATCAAACCAATCAAAAGTATAAATTATCATAAGAATATTCTAAGCATTTGACTAACTCCAACAACTATTAAAGTTCATCAAAATGCAAAAATATAAATTGAATTCCTCATAGCAGAAATAAAAGAAATAACTCTTTTTCTCGAGGCGTGTGATGGTAGTACCAAAAATGATATCCCTCCTCAAATGAGTGCATTTCTCTCTCATAGGGATTTACTCACTTAAATTTTCTCTTCTTCGGCCAATGTCACTATTTGAGAATTAATCACTTGAACATTTTTATAATAAAATTAACTTTATTTTTTTTATTATTATATTAACTCTTTTTATCTTTTCTGCTCACTCGTAGGGGTCGGACCCTTTTGTTTAGAAATTCAGTTATGTCTTCTTAATTTTAAAAATATAAAAAGAATTTTAGTCTAACAATTTTTTGTGTCATAATAATTTTTAGTTTGATTTCTTAGCTTGGCATTTTAATATTTTTTTGTTCTTTCTGTAAGTTGGATGCTTAAAATCCTGCATTTGCAATCGATATTATATGTAATGCCCCCAAAATCACACACACTTGATAAAATACTCTATTAGAGAAGCTACGACTTTACATCTTTTAATTTTTATATTGATCACTTGACATGAACATATCAAATGAATGTCAATATTTAGACTAAAGCATATTGTCCAACTTAAAGAAAATAAAAGTCTATTACATTAGTTTCAAGATGAAAGACTAAAATCAAATAAAAGACATCAACTAATAAGAGTTCTATAAAATGAAACTCATGACTCAACTAGGATCATATTCCATTTGCACAACAAACTACCATGAACTACATCATCATCAATATTTACTACGCATTTGGATTACCTACAAAATTGAATTCGTAGGAAAAAGATATTTCATGAGTTACAATAATCATGAGTTAATATATATTTAAAATAAATCCTTTCATTTCCAATTTAACACGTGGGAAACAATACTCATTGGTCATTTTTCATCTTTCATATAAGTAGCATTGGCGAGAACGTCACTTACACCTAAATCATCATGGTGTACAATGTCTTAGTATGTTCATGCCCAATTCATTATATGATTTATAGTTCTTTTCTATTTGACTTGTGTAACATTATTTTTTACTTCAATCAATAATGGGCGATTAACAGTAAAAAAAAGATTTTGGTAAGCCTCGATGTTAGTTAGATCATGGGGTCTCTCTCTGACCCAAATAAAATCTCAATAACAGTAGTCCATAAGGACTCAGTGATTTCTGAAGGAATCTAATCAATAATATGGATAAATTTCTCAATCCGTTGGGGACCCTCATCTTCATGCGATACATTCAAACACAACCATTAACGTCTTTTAATTTCTTATAGGCTTTTAGACTAGGTTGACATGAAAGTACACTAAGCCTACATCAAAACAAAGACAAACAATCATACAAAAAAACATCATGGATTTTTGACACACGATATGCATTGTCTCTTAGTCTAATAGTGTTCGCCAATCTAACACGACCGCTTCAGGGGCAGTACATACCATTTCTGGGTGGAGAAGCAGATCGTGTTCAGGGTGACACAATCTCTTTGGTGATAGGGTTTTCTTCATTAATTTCTTCGAGAAGACACGAATCACGTTAAAGAGCGACATGACCCATTTCTTATCTTTAAGGTAGGGTCTAGAGAGCGCGGCATGTGTCCATGTGCGGACATCGTCATGCTTTTAGGAACACGGTCCGTGTCCGTTGGACATGCGGTCCATTTTCGGTGATTTAAATATTAGTTTGTATCGACGGATGCGACCCATGTCGGAAGCAGACACCATCCTTCCTTAGCGTTTCTCACGACAATACTCGAGGATGCGAACCGCGCCATGATAACACAACCCGTGTTCGGGCGTATATTATGCATTTAATTATTATTTGAAGGGAAATTGTATATGAAAACTCTTGAATATTGAAAACAATAATAATCCCAATTACAGATAATCAATCCACCGAGAACTCTTTTCAATCGTCATCAATAATCCATGAAAATCCGATAATTAATTCTCTTTAATGATCCTAATTACAAACCTTTAATTGAGGTGATTATCTTATACTCGTGCATTGTTCAATGTCATCCTTCTCGTTTCGCTTTCGGGTGATGTTGTTAAGTTAATTTAAATGCAATTAACTATAGAACCCTAATTCAATTAAATTTGGAGTATGTTACGGCGTAACATGACTCGGGTTCTCCCAAGACACGATATGTGTTATGCCTTTTCAACTCCATCTTCCTTAACATGGTCTGCATCCCAATTGGACACGATCCGAGTTATCATCTAATTCAATGTTAGATGAGATGGATGGTAATACCCATTATAATTTAATTTAATAATGATATATAAATTTATTATTGTAATTAAATAAATAAATAAATAAAGAATTAGAGAAGGTACGACACACTTAAAAGTACGATATGAGTTCGGATTGTGCTACGATAGTGCACCGAGGTGACCACATTTTTAATAATTATTTAATTAATTCGATTGATATTTAAATATTAATATTTATATGTAATAATATTTGCATTCAAATTGAACACAATCTGTGTTGAATCTATTTTTTTAATTGAATTGTTACATCATATTTTTAAAAAAATAAAATTAGTATTATCTATTATTATTCGCCGGCCTACACATGTATAGTCATAATTCTATTACATTTTTTAATCTTAATTTATAATTAAACACAATACACATAAAAAATAAAATCATTAAAGAACCTTCTTGCATTAGACATTAGGATGAGAAAGAAAAAAAAAGTGGGATTTATCAACATTTGATTCATTTTATGCGTTTGCCAGGTGCATCAAGATCGCAGTCTGAAACCTGGCCGAGTACTGAAATAAAACCAGCAATAACTCGAAGCAGAAATTTGCACACAAGTCCACAGTTTTTTTTTTCTTTTTCCTTTCGTATCAATCTTCTCCACTTCATTAATGTGCATTATTATGACTAGTACTGCAAGGAAGGAAGGTGCCAAAAAAAACGTCCTTCCAATTCTTGCGTTCTCAGAGCATATTCCAGTGACTTGCTCCTCTCCTCCCTCCCATTCCCACTCCCACTCCCACCTGATCACCAAACTTTTATGACTTATCCATTCAAACCTACACAAAAAGTTAATGAATAATTTATAACTCTAATTAATGCCTCACAACTAACTTTTATCCATCCAATGGAGCATCAAAGATATAACTAATCCATTAATAAATAATAATTAATGCTCTTCCTTCACTATCACAGGATAAGGTCATGTCACATATATAAATATATTAGTAAAAATTAAAAGCCACTCTCAAAGTCTCATCATCCAATTAGAAAGGAGAACATGCAAAGTGATGCATTTAAAAAAAAAGGTCATAAGAATTTTAAATCAGCATGATAAAACAAACAACATAATAAAAGCCTCATTTAAAAACTTCTAATTTTCCTAACTTGAGAATATATGGCAATAACCTTCATATATTCTTCATTTTCTCTTCTTGTGCTTACATATAAGATACTTTCTAAAAAAACCATTTTTTTTCTTTCCTTCTCACTCACTACTTGCAAAATTGTTGTTATTAGAAACTACAGGCAGAGATGGCTGTTCCGGCCGGAGGCGATCGCCGGCGTTCTCAGTCCTCGAAGCCGGTTTTGGCCCAGATGGCGTTACGGACGCGGCTGAGGTCCCGCCCCTTGAGCGTGCGGCCGACCCCCTCGTGCACGGAGAAGGACGCGCCGCGGCTCCGGCACAGCAGCTCGTGCGGCGGGATCATCGGCCGCGCCAGCGCGTCCACCTCCTCGTCGTCCTCGCAGTAAGCGCAGTCCAGCCACCCGCTCTTGCTCCCTCCGCCACTGACGTAGCTGCTTCCCATTATCGTCAGGCGGCCGCCGCCGGAGACGGGATCGTAGCCCCAGACGTCCGACTCGTTGAACTCGACCTCGTCCGGGGAGGAGGAGCCGGCGGCGAACACCGTGGCCGGCGCGAAGAGGAGGTGGTTGGCCTTCCGTCCTGCCATTTTTTGCACAAACACCCCTCGAAGGAGACCTTTTTTTAATATTTTCTTTGTTGCTTTCTAGTGACGATTGGACTGAGGGATGCAAAATAGCAAGTTACGGAGGGATTGGACTGCAAAATTCCTCTTGCGGTTTTGGTTCGTCTCGTCGGGGACAAAAAGCCTCTGGAGACGTATTTATAGAAAGGAATCGAAGGGAGTAGTGGACTGCTGCGGATAAGGCTCTTTCTTTTTCGATGACCATCGTACCCTTCCTTCCTTCGTTTAATAACCGATACGCCCTCGGGCTCATGCACCATTTGCATGGGCGCACAGATGGCGCTTACGTGGCGCGCGGCCCGAGAGATGAGTTCTAGGCCGTCGGATGCCGGCGAGGCCCGACGGGGAAGACGGCTGACGTGGCGTGCGGATAACGACAAGAGGAAGGGGGGACGACGTGGAGCGAGGGAGGCATACAATTGGCGGAGGGGCGTTATGGTCAGTACACAATTAAATTTTTTTGTCGCGACGCGAGTGTGTAGGGGTTGGTTGGGAAGGGCGGGGAGAAGTTGACACGTTATGATACGGCGAAGCGGAGGACACGTTGTGTCGAGGGGCGCACGTGACGTGGACCCCGGAACAATTATATATGATAGGCCGTCGGGGGTGAGAATAAAAAAGAAATGGATACGTGGCGAGCTTACATTGGACGATGGACGAGATGGGAGGGGGGGTGCAGTGCTATATACGACCACCAAACTTTGGCAGCAGCAGTTAGTACAACGACTGCAGGTGCAGGTCCAGCAGCTGCATCTGCTGCTGCTGCTGCTGCTGCTGTTGGTGCAGTTCCACAGTTTTGCAAGGATGGATGGATGTGGAATTTGAAGCAGAGGTGGCACACACACACTGCAAATGAAGATACGAGTAATAATGCTGCTACATGGAGACATGTATGGAACACTCTGATGCAGCCCATACCTTTGTGGCTGCACACAACAATAACAACTCATCTTTGGCATTCGTGCTAGTTATATATCTCAATAAATTGCATGCCATCAATAAATGAACATCTCATTGCAAGGTATATACTTATGCATGGATTTCATGATGAACTTGAAAGACCTTATCTAATAACTTATGCTTAAAACTCTAAAAGTAATCAGGTCGGATAATCGTTTTAATCGTCGATCGAATTTAAATCGATTTTAATTTAATATTAAAATTTGATAAAGAGTTGAATCAGATAAAATCGATCAAAATTGAAAAAAAATAAGAGTTGAGTCGTTCGATATTAAACTGGACTCATCAATTTAATTGTAAAATAAAAAAAGAAAGAAAACAAAGCTAGAAAGAAAAAGGAAAATATATTTTGAAAATGATTGGACTAAAAAAATTTATAATTTAAGATCTTTTAGATCATATTTTTTTATTTTTTTCTTTTTGATTCTAAAAGAAATACGTCAATTGATATTTATATTTAAATAAATAATTATTTAAGATATTTTTTGTTGATAATTTTTATATCAAATAAAATACTAATTGATTTTTCATATTTAACAATATTATTTATGATTCATCATTTAAATTATAAATTATATTTTAATTTAATATTTTTTAATGATATTCGATTTGATAACTTCTTCGAATCGTTGTACTTGCATGTTGAGGAAGACTCAGGCAAATGCGGTAATTTTTTTTTTGGAAGAGTGGTTTATGGGTCGAAAGGATTATTTGAGTCTTCGATCCTATTTAGAAAGACTTTGCTTGAAATATAATCCTCTCCAAAAAAAAAAATTAGCCAAGTATCGAATTGATTGAAATACTTATAATTTAATATAACTAGTTCACAAGTGTGAATGAGAATGATTCTGGTGCTTGGAGTTATGGGAGTTGTAGAATTTGAATCATTGGCTCATTCATTGTTAAATGTTATTATTATTATCATTATTATTGGGGGGTTCCTCATTTCAATTGTGCTCCCAAGAACTATCCAAAATTGTTTAGCCCTTTGCACTCACTATTTTATAATTCTTTATCATCTTTTTCAGGTGGATATCATCTATCAAAATTCCTGCTTCGGATTTTATAATTTATAGGCGCACGGATTAGTAAAAAAAAATGATTTCATAACATGCGTCTAATTTTACAGAAATTTTCTTCTGTTCTTTTCCATGAAACACATTTTCCCACACAACTTGGTCACGTTGGCTCCATAACGTTGCAGGGTGAGGAACGAGCCAATAGGAGACTAACTGCAGAGTCCACAAAGGTTGAAATGTGAGTGGTGTGTCACTTTAATAATTTTTTTAAAACTTATATCGAAATTTAAACTTGTGTTTAGCAAGATCTAAATTAATTAGAAATTTTAGAACATATGCAAGTAAGGTCCAGGATATCTCTTCCTGGTGCAATATATGAAGTTATTAGACGATATTATGAACTTTATCCATAGTTTATGAAGGATCATATAATTGTGCAAGGGTATGCATGTGTCAATTTGCAATGGGCCGCTCGTAGGAGGAAATCTTTAATGGGCTAAGCATTTTACAGTTCAGGCCCATCAGTTGAAAATACTATGTAAAAGCCCGATTGTAATATTTCACATCTCATGTCAATTTGTTAACATCTGATCATAGCTTCTTAAGGTGTACATATATAGGGACCAAATTTAAAGCATGTCTAATTATTTGGCATAACATAAGAAGGGACAGATATACATATATGCTCTAGGAATTATTATATATAGATAAAAATAAAAAAGTTCAGGAGATGACTCACTAAAATTAAAATCTTTAAGGATCTCATATCAAATTTGAGTCTAAGAGCTTTTAATTTTAGAAAGCTACGTTGTAGAAATCATTCCATGTCATAAGAGTTTAGTTATATCTTGATCCTGTACTCCTCGAACAAATCTTGCATTAGTTGTTTTCCTATGAATTAATTACATTTTGAGGAATAATATAAGCACGCATGTAGAGAAAACTTGATTTCTCAAATATAAGGCATATATTATATTTTATCTTAAGAAGTAATAATATGCCTAACCCTCCAAAATGGATTCAATTTGCAGACTATAAGATAATTATTGTAAATCAATGATGACACCTAGTTTTTTCTATTACAAAAAGAATATTAATAGTCTTTTTCACATTAAAAAGGAAATAAATAAATAAATATAGATATTTTTCCATAGTAGGAACTAAATTAGAAATAGTTTGGTCTAGTAAAAAAATGTCGCTTAATTAAATTCGTGAGGCCTAGTTATGTTGCCACTGCAAGTGCATCTATGCATGTTGTACTCGTGGAGTCCGGTAGTCAAAATTCCGCACCAAACTTGTGGAATTGCTCGTCTATCCTCCCCAACCCACTTCGAGCTGTCTAAATTTCCCAGCACAATTAGTGTGTTAAGGGCACTTAATGTTTGGAAATAATAACTTTTTTAAAAGTCAATGGAGCATTAAACTGAATATTGAGGGTCAGGATTGAGGGACTTAGAGTTAATAGCTCGAGTTCGAATCTTCGGAATCTCTAATTTAGTTAGAGGAATGATCTTTCCGCGTGCGTCCTCTAACGTCGGATTAGTCGGATGCTAATAGCCTTTAAATTATCGGTGAGTCTTGATTGAAAAAATAAATTTGAACCTTTAATAAAATTATGTAATTGAGAAGTTGATTGGTAGCAGGGTAAAACAAAGTAAGTTGAAAACTTTTGGATCAAATTCCAAAAGTGGTATTGAATCACATTCCAAAAAGCACTAGGATAATTTTTTTAACAATGAAAAATAGACAACAAAATTAGAGTAAAAATGATGGACAAAGGTTTGATCTCTTATTTATACATCTTAACTATACTCGGAAGTAGGGGTGTTCACCCGATCACCCGAACTGATCCAAACTGAATTGAGTCGGTTCAGTTTTTTGATCGAGTCGGATCCGACCTGACCCGATCAAGATCCGCCTTGGTCGAATCGGATACATGTTAAAAATTTTCGATCCGATTTAACCCGACCCAACCCAATGACCCGATTTTTTTATTTTTTCTAAATTAAAGTAGTTTTAATTTAATTGTAAGGTTAACTTTAATTTAAAATTTAAAATATATCATAATAAAATATTAAAAAAAGATATTTTATGCTTTAAAATTAATACTAAATATAATGATTCGTATATAAAATATAATAAAAATGAACAAAAATATAAAAAAGAAAATAAAAAAAATTGGTCGGGTGATCCATTGATCCAACTCGATTCAATCCGACTTTGGATGAGTCGGATTGAATCGGGTCGAGATGCCAAAAAGAGCATGATCCGATCCAAACTGATCCAATCAAAATTGATCGGGTCGGTTCGAATTTGGGTTCAGATCGGGTCCAATCCGATCCATGAACACCCCTGCTCAGAAGAGGAAAAAAAAAAAAAATAAATCAAGGATCATTATAGGCAAAACTACGAAATTGAGACTTGACTTATAGATAATCACTCTCTTCCCTACCAAAATATATTTTTAGATCCGTGCGAGCAACGGCTCAAAATAAACAATATCAACATTAATTAGGAGGGTGTTAATATCAATATCAATTTGGTTACTATTTGAATAATGTGAAACACAACATCTCAAAAGAGCGAAGACCTTCATGAACTTGCAAATAGATTAGTCGAATTGAATGATAGACTAAAATTTTAATTTATGATTAAGATGCATAATCGTTAATGTCGCAATAATTGAAGGGATTGCTTCTAAAATAGCTTAAAAAAAATAAAATTTTAACTCATTGATAAATCATTATATGATTCTATGTGCATCACAGTCTATGTGCATCACAGTCGTTCGAATAATTTGAACGACGAAATCACTCATCCATACGAGGGTCTCTGTTTTTATTTTGTATTGAGAATTCATATATAAATTTCATAGGATTTGAATTATTTTGTATATTGTAATCATTTATTATTTTTTCATAAAAGAAAATACTCAGCCGCCACTCGAGAACGTAGCCCAATTAAAAATGAACATTATAAATTTCGTGTTTTTTTCTGTGTGAAAACTTATCTCTCTTGTCTAGTTATCATACATTTTTTGTATAACCTCTCGCAAAATATGAGTGACATTAGGGTCTACAACTTCGTATTTTTACATTTAAAATTATTTTTCCAAATTCAGTCAAAAAATAGTACCACTTGTGGTTCCATATATATATATATATATATATATATATATATGGATATCTCCATCAATATATATATGACTACAACCAAATGTCTTTCTTTTTCTCCCTCTTGTGATGAGTGATTACACACAAAGCTTTAACGTCAAAGTTCTCTGATTCTAACGGATCTATGGAGCGTCTTTACTTCCAAACTTTACTGGATCCTGAAAATATTTTCTCTTTGATCCCTGTGGTGTTGATAGAGATCTTGTTGTCTCGTTGCAACATGTTTTACACTTTCATCTCGGCTTCTCGTGCTTTGTCAGACTCAAATAGTCATCCCTCACAAGAGGCCAAGCAGCTAGAAAAGAAGTAATGGGGGAAGCAGATCACTTGTGATCTCTGCATAATCGCATTGGGTTTTTTTTTTCTCCAATTCATTATAATGTTTCACTGAAAGAATGCATGCATGGAAAACATTGAACAGATCTATCACTTTGGACCATGCTTTTGGCCATGCATTGATCTTTCTTTCTTTGGTTTCAGATTTTGACCATCGCCAACATGAGCACAAGTTGCATTGGACACTGTCTTTCCCTGTGATAGTGCTGTCTGAACAACCCTGCACTAACTCTCCCAAGTTTCGCTGTTCAGAGAACTTTCTCATGTGTCGTGCATCCTGTATGCATCTGAAAGCTGAATCACATATGAGAACAAATTATTGACTTTTATCGAAATTACACTGCATTGTCGACATTATGAATTCTGATTCTTCGTCTTTTAATTGATCGCTCCAAAATTACCAAATTCACATTTGATTTATTCGATTGAAGGTATAGATTATTAAAGGCAGATTAATTTATTTCTTAACAACGTGAGATTTATGTTAAGGTTAATCATCCCTAACTATTTACTTACCAATTTAACCAATTTTGATTGGTTTAAAATTCACTTCTTTATTAATAACAATTTACAGAATGATTCGAACTTAAGCTGTTAGGAATATCATCATCATTATATTTATACTTTTAATATTACACTTGACGTGTGAACTGCTGAATAATTCTGTTTTAATACAAAAAATAACACGTGGGCAGAAATTAATTTTTAATAAGAATTACGTTGAAATTTGAATTCAGATTTTTTGGTCCAATACTATATTAATATAAATAATTTAAAAAAATAGCATTGATTCTTAATAGTCATTACATCTCTTAATTCGTTGTTGCATATTGATCTGTTTTTTGGTTGGACTATGCCAAAAGACACACTACTTTGACTATTTTATTTATTTTAAAAAATAAATAATACTATTTCTTCAATGAAAAATCTCATTTCAAAAGATGGTGCTCACTGGATGTGATTGAGGGATGGAGCTCAGGCGAACTAGCCGGCCAAGCTCGAGCCAACTGACAGTGGCTCGTGGTCGGATTAGATCATGACTTTCGGATTTTCGATCCGGCCCGACACAGATTTAATGAACACGCGAACCTAACACGACTCTATTCACTGTTTTTTTAAAATATACTTTTTTTTATTAAATCTATAAGATCTTTGTTCATCAAAGTGCTCACTTACATTTTGACTCAATTTCAATACTTTCTTTCAATATAATTTTTAGAACTTAACCTATATTAAATTATATAATAAATATTTTTTTATAAAGCATATATTCTTATATAGTATATACTAATTATTAATAGAATGATTTCATATATATATATATATATTTAGTTGCTAATTTATCAATTTAAGATATGATTGTATTGGATAAATATGATATAAAATATAAATTTTATATATTTTTGGCAAGATCAAATATGTGCCAACTTTTGACGTGACATAGTACAATACAAATCTTTCAATCATGAGTACGATACGATCAAGCACGAGTTAACTAACTAGAACAACTCGAGTTACATATTTTTTTCTTTCTTAAAATTTTTAATCTATAAAAGATAAATGAAATATTTTATAATAAACTTTACATTTTTTTCGAAAAAAAGTTTCTGTCATAACTTTTTTATTTTAATCAAAATATTTTTTAACATATCAGATTTATTTTTCTTATATTATTCATTAAAATAAGTTAAACCGGTAACCTATATGGAACTCTACTAGTAGATGATACATATCGGCCTCACATGGCACGGTTGGTAGTACCAAACTAAAGTCTTAATTATCCTTTTATATATATATATATATATATATATATATATGATATTATTATCAGTATTAGGAAGATTATTAGGAGGATGAAGTAGGATGATATAGAATTTTTCATATATATATTCTCAAGACTTGTTTAGGTTCGTTTGACAAAAACAGCCATGCGCACAGCACAATAATGGACATAGGAAAGTGACCGGTGACGTGGAATCCACGGGAACCAATGGCAGGTGTCCGTTCCCCTCCCTGTCTGTGGGCCCCGCCGCCCGCTCGCCCCAAACCTTCCGGATGCTTCCTGCCGCCCGGCGTACGGACACCGCCCTTGGAATCTCCACCACTCGATTCCGCCACGTGGCGGTGTCGTGAGCGAACGGCCTGGCTCGACGACTTGCAGGTGGCTTTCGTTCGTACACGTGGCGAACACTTAGATTTCTGTTGATTCCTGTGTCATAAAGCCAGTGGCTGTACGACACCTGGATCCATCATATCCATGTTCAAAATTCTCTATTTTATTTTTAAGTGGTTTTTTTTATTATCAAGCATAAATGCATAATCTCGATCTTTGAAGAGAAACAACTTAATGCAATTTTATTTAGAGAATGTAAAAATCTAAGATTAATTACTCTTTAAAAAAGTGTATAAAAATGTATATTATTTTTCACCAATGTATAATTCTTTAATTATATATAAAGTTTTATCATCTTGGATTCGAATGTTCTTCCTATTTTAGATAGAATAATAATCTTGCCAACCTCTCCAATCTGGCATTTGGAGTTGTAACACCACCCACTGGTTTACCTTTTCCAGCTGCTTCTTTTATTTTTATTTTTTCAATTCTATTATAGTCCTCTATGATAAAACTTAATTAGACATGATGTAATGGGCTTGTAACAAATAGAAAACTGTGTTCGATAATAAAATATACATTTTAAATATGTGAAATTGTTGCTCAGACATGACATATTGCTCGTATGAGTTAATTACCAACTAACTTTTGATAGGTTGAATTTAAGACCATCAAGATTCAGATACCAAATGCCATTTAAAAAAATCTATAATAAAAGTAGTTACCTGTTTTTTGTTAATTATATACATTATAAAGAAAAAATATATAAAAATAATAGTTATTTTAAATTGTAGAACAAAATATTGTTACTGCATGTAATTTACTTCATGAAATGGTCGCAACATGATGCTGCAAAATTTACTTGATTTTTCCCTTTTTTTTCTCTCAAGATGCAGCAACTAGTTAACATCATCTAGTTTATAAATACCTTGGTTTTCTTTCTAGATGTAAATAGATTGAGTTCTAAACGAGACAATTTATTAATAATTGAATAAGTTAATAGCCTCTCTAGTAGAAAAAAAAAACCTTATCAACCCATTATTTCATACATCTTGTTCAAAATATTATTAACTAATCAACTACGGAATGATAAGTAATTTCTTGATTAAAAAAATATTAAACTCGTAGTTTATAAAAAAAATATTAAGAATTTTATTCATCAGAATTAAACATAATATATAAGATAACAAGTCTAAATTTTAAAAACTATAATGATAATAAAAAAATATAACTAATTACCTATACGAAAATCGTATTTACAATAACTTAAAAATATATTGTTAAGAATATAAATATAAAAATGTTGTTCTTTCTATCGGCTTAAACTTTTAGGATTGTTGGTAGCACATCAAATTTAACATGGTATCAGAGCCAGAGGTTTTCGAGTTCGAACCTCGACGTTGCTCGTATTAAAAATTAATTTTCTCCCTTAGTTGGGCTTTGGGCTGGACCAAAGTTGTCGGCGGCCCACACGTGAGAGAGAATGTTAAGAATATAAATATAAAGATGTTGTTCTTCCTATCGGCTTAAGTTTTTAGGATTGTTGGTAGCACATCAAAATTTAACATGAACGATTTGTATCGTTTTAAGAAAATGAGATCTTTCAAACTTTGACCTCAAAACGCACTAAAGAGTACGGAAACAGCAGCTAGATGTATAAGTATATAAGCAACACATGCGTAGATATGAAACTTGCTTCGATAAGGACACCACCTAAAATTATGAAAGCTCAAATGAAACCTTTTACACCTTCAAAACTGTGAGCTCATGTTCATATCATGTTGCATTACAATGCCAACCACCCCCACAAAATGCTTCTGTACGCATCGCCCTAATGGAGCGAGGGCCCCATTGAATGCCACTGATGAGGCACCGGCCGGCGTTGGGCGGCAAATACAAGTACAAGAGTATATGCCCCACACCAAGAAAATTGAATTAATCGGATTGACCTACTAAAAATTTTTAAAGGTTAATTAAGAGGATTATTATGTGTGTGTGAATTTAATTTTAAATAAATTCATACAAACACTTAAAAGTATCAGTTAAAATACAAAATTATCAATAATGTTAATTGTTTAAAAAAATAAAAATTATTTTTTGAACTAAAAATATTAATATTTTTTAGTGATTATACGAATTTATGCTATACGTCAAAGATTAAGTGATTTCAAATGGGACTAAACTTTTTATTTATGGCTTAATGATATTTTAATTTAATCTAATCCATAATCATGTGCACTATCGGAGTAGATATTAATTTTGAATAAAATTTCCGTTAAAATTTGGACTTATATTTAAGTAAAGCTCGACCTTACTACGATATCATATTAAAAAAATTAAGCCATTAAAAAAGTTATATTAATATTAATAAGTAAATTTATATACCTTTAGATTAAGATCAATTATCTTGATATTGACGGAGAGAGATTGTTTTTTTATTATTTTTTCATACCGATGCCAACTAAAACAATAAAAAACATAATATGCCCCCACTCACGGCCATATCACGGATATGCAAACATATATGTATATATATGTGCCACATTCCACATCTACTACAACACACTAAAACGTAGCTAGTGAGCTCTAAAAGCACAGCCATCCACCAATAATTTTTGTAGTACGATCGCAGAGGCAGCGCCATGACGAAGGACGTCGAGGTCGGCGAGTACTCCGCCAAGGACTACACGGACCCTCCGCCGGCGCCGCTCATCGACCCCGAGGAGCTGACCAAGTGGTCCCTGTACCGCGCGGCGATCGCCGAGTTCATCGCCACCATGCTCTTCCTGTACGTGACCGTGGCGACGGTGATCGGGTACAAGCACCAGTCGGACCCGGACGTGAACCCCGCCGACGCAGCGTGCAGCGGCGTCGGCATCCTCGGCATCGCCTGGGCCTTCGGCGGCATGATCTTCATCCTCGTCTACTGCACCGCCGGCATCTCCGGCGGCCACATCAACCCCGCGGTCACCTTCGGGCTGTTCTTGGCGCGCAAGGTCTCGTTGGTCCGCGCGCTGCTGTACATGATCGCGCAGTGTCTGGGCGCCATCTGCGGCGTCGGCCTCGTCAAGGGCTTCCAGAAGGCCTACTATGTCCACTACGGCGGGGGCGCCAACACGCTCAGCGACGGGTACTCCAAGGGCACGGGACTCGGCGCTGAGATCATCGGCACCTTCGTCCTCGTCTACACCGTCTTCTCGGCCACCGATCCCAAACGCAGCGCCCGCGACTCCCATGTTCCGGTAACACTTCCTACCTTCCGACCACCATATGCATCTTGAGTTGTACTCTCATGGCATGGCATGGCATGGCCCTGTTTAGTATAGTAACAGGAGGCCACTAAGTAGTTTAACATGTTAATAACTCTCTTATCCTTCAATCTAAAAGACAGAGTTAACAAGGAATAATTTATTATATTTGATATCTAATTAACTCTTTTTTTTGTCAAAATCTTTAAAGAATTTTGGGATCATGTCTTCATCATAGATAAGAACTTTGTACACTTATGTCATGCTTAAAACAAGAATATGTTGGATTGTGCTAATAACCAAGTTAATTTCTTGAACAAAAAAAAATTCAGGTGTTGGCTCCCCTGCCAATTGGATTTGCAGTGTTCATGGTGCACCTGGCCACAATTCCGATTACCGGAACCGGCATCAATCCGGCGAGGAGCTTCGGCGCGGCCGTGATCTTCAACAAAGACAAGGCCTGGGATGATCAGGTAGATATCTATAGTATATTATTTATTCCAAAAATATATTATGTTAATTAATTAATCAAGCCTCATCTTTTAGTAGACAAGGATTTGATGTGATTATTCTTGTTCTGTGGTGGCTGCAGTGGATGTTCTGGGTGGGGCCTTTCATTGGTGCTGCAATTGCTGCATTCTATCACCAGTATATTCTCAGAGCAGGTGCTGTGAAAGCCCTCGGATCCTTCAGGAGCAATGCTTGATTTTGCTCAATCAATCCGGCCTGGTGCTGTCTGCTTCTTCAAAAAACTTGTGGTGATGGAGCCAAATAATTTAAGTTTTCTTTTTTTATCATGTGGATGTGTCTTGGGGCATCATTTGATCTCATATCTTTTTTTTAGTCTAATCAAATGGTGCGATTGATCTGTGTGCTTGTAGTTGTCCTTTCGCGTGTCCTGAGGGCACTGTGTACCTTAATATATTTGCTGCAATGCAAGTGTAAAATTACATGATGTTGTTTGGTTTGATTACCCTTCTGATCACGCGGTATAAATTGCTATCAACGAAATATTTTTTACTTAATAGACAAAGGTTAGGTTTTATATATCCTCTAGACTTAGGCTAGCTACATTTTAGCTCAAAATTAATTTACATTCTTTTTCTTCATTGTCTATAGTATAATTAATGAATTAAATTGTTTAAAAGTCAGAACAATAAGACGCCGCGTGCATTTGCTTCCATGAATAATTTGAAATGTCACTGTCCAAAAATATTTTTTAATGCTTTCTACTCGGTTAACTTCTTCATTCTTCTAATTTGAATTGGTCGGAATTTAATAATTTTTGGATATAGTAATATATACCACGGGTTAATTCGGTGGTGGGTGGCGGGCCCATTAGTAGAGAGGCTTCATAGTTGTAGCCAATCTTTACATATGATCTAACAGCAAAATCCCAAAGTCTAATCTTAATTAATTGGAGAGCTGTACAAAGTCTAATCTATCCATGTATGAGGTATACGAGTTTACTATTGTGCACTAATATGTGCAATGATTTTTCAGCACTAATTGGACCAAAAATACAAGATTTATACTTACAATTTCTTAATTAGGTGGCTGCAGTGGTTCAGATATTATATTTTTCAAGGGAAAAATTAAATCCTCCTAAACTTTGCAACTAAAATTTCTCCCAATAGTCGCATCACAAAATTATCCAAAAAAAATAATAAAATTACGAAGTTAGGAGAAGTTAAAGCACAACTTTAGGAGGTTGTAGCAATTTTTTTTTTAAAAATTCAACAGCTTAAGTTGCAGGATTTATACTTACATGTCTTGCGTTCCTCGACCATAGAAATAGATCATGGTTATTTATATATGTACGTATATATACGATTCAATAATATCAATTAATTGACATTTTTTTATTTGTCCAAAATTTGTGATTACAAAGGATAATCTAAGATGTATTAGAATAGTTAACTCTTAGTAAGATCAAACATGAATTTGAATGTCAATATTTTTGCACCCATGCTTCCTTTTTTTTCTGTTAGTGCCATGTAAAATTTCCAGAACTCGTTTGATCATTCTGATGGATTCCGAGATCAAGCAACAATGCCATGACTTGGAGTATATATTGTATTTGACGAAGGGACAAATAAACCAACACAACGTCGACACGTTCTCTGATTCTTGGCAGATTTCCAGAAGTATGTATCACTATTGCATAACAGAATTATACAGATAAGGCTAAGATGTGAGCATTGCTGTGATTAATTTAATTTAAAGATAAAAATATTTATACTCGATTATGAGGGCCTCTTTTATCGAAAATTAATGAGAATTTAATTACGTATGCTTTATGTTTCTTAGCTTGAAAACAAAGATTGCTTGCATCTGAAATGAAATCCTTACCAAAGGCACTTAATTGCCATATCATATCAACTTCAGATTCTACTGACTCACCAACTCGTCATCCATCCTTCATAGTGTAAGTGTTCCCAAGATTAATTAATTTGGTCATTGGATCATTTATTTATTGACAAACTAATCAAGGTCTAAACACTTTCTTCTCAATTAAATATATATTAACCGCTTCTATTATCTATCAATCAATCTTCATATTACACACACACACACATATATATATATATATATATATATACATATATATTATATATATATATATATATAGTCTATAGCATATTTTTTAAAAAATGTAGTGCATGAAGTGTATGGTAGATAAATATTATATATGTGTGTGTATATATATGTTGAAATTTATGAGGCACGAGGGGTATGTCTTTTTTTTGGATGGTTTTTTTATGGTTATGAGAGGTATGTTTATAATAAGACAATACTTTTTCTTTTTTCGAAGGAAAAACTTCAACTAGAAACATGGAGGATATTTTTTTTTGCTTAATTATGAAAAATAAAAAAAACTTTGGAGAAAATGAGGATAATCAATGGAAAATTAAAATTTATTCTTATTTGAATAAAAATCTTTTTTAAAAAATAAAATTAATATTTTTAATTATAAAAATCTTTTAACTAACTAAAAATTTTCATCCTTGACTTAAAAATAAATAGAAGATAAAAAATTTACCTTCCATCTTCTTTTCTATTATCTTTCATCTCCTCCGTTCTTTTTTTTTTCAACTGTTCTCTGTCCAAACATACCTTAAATAAATATTGCTTTGTGGTATTCGGGTTAGAAAAGTGGGCGGCACAAAGTGAGAAAAGTCTAGGATTGCTGCTAAGTGGTGAGCTAGGCCTATCTCAATGGGCTGGGAGACAAATGATTGTGGGTCTTATTCTTTATTACTTGTATTTTAATTAATAATGTTAAAAGATAAGTTTGTTAAAAAATAATTTGGAGGCATCTAGAAATATCTAGAAAATCTGATAAATTACTAAACTTTAAGAAGTGTTACAAAAAAAATCTATAACTTTGAGGAAATAAAAAGGAGAAATATCCAAAACATAAGATAAAGTAATATCAGAAAATGAAGTTTTCATTTGTAAGATTTAATCGGCATCTAGTGACATGAAAGACAATCAAAACTACCTTCTAAAACAAAGAGCTAGTCGGGAAACTCGTATAAACACAATAAGATCCACTTGTTTTTTTTCCTAAAATAAGAACAAAATTACAATCATGAAAAAAGTCTCATTTTTTTAGAATCCAAACGAGAAAACATTTTTAATTATATATATATATATATATATATATATATATATATAGAGAGAGAGAGAGAGAGAGAGAGAGAGAGAGAGAGAGAGCGCTTTAATCGTTGCTTCATTTTGTCTAATTATTTTTTTATAATTTACATGCTATAAAAGTTATCTTGAAATGGTATATCAAAGATTAGCCACCACCCAGAGAACCTGTTTTTAATTCCCCCACTCCCCTTTATTACATGATCATGGATGTGCTCGATACATGTATAAAAAAGATTTCCGATCAACAAAACAATTAAATAAAAGAACACGAATAAGGTCAAACATAATTTATATATTGCCACTTACACATCGAGCAAAACAAAGCAAACACTTATTAACAGAAATAAAATAAAAATTATTACAATCATATATATTATATATATATATATATATATATATAATTCTTTCCTTATTTAGTTTTCGCCAATAAAACAGTGCACATGCAATTAATAGTATATTTCAGGGTGTAGTTCCGATGCAAATTTGTTTAGCCTGTGAAATCCGTGTACACCACGATGGGACTCCTCACGCTGCGTTTGCCGTCCGACCAAGTGATGGAAGCGGATGCCAACGAGTTCACCGTCCACGGTCCGCCGGAGACCTTGACGACGAAACTTTGCTTCTCGTTCAACCTCTTAAACGTCAGTACAGATGGAGTCACGGTCACGCTGAGCTTGGAGCTCGTCTTAATGGTGGCTTTGTACGTGGACTTCGCGTCGCCGACGTTGGTCACCGTGCGCATGAACTGTCCGGTAAATTTTTGATACAGACTGACGTAGAGCGTCATGGAAGGGTAGTTGAGGTTGCTGGTACTTCCCTTCACCCTACCAGTACACCTTGCAGTGCCATCTCCGCTGATCAGTTTAACAGTGGAGTCGTCGTATCCTTGGTCGCACAGCATCTGTATGTAGTTGTTCACGCCGGCGTCGTAGACGAGACCTGGATTTATCGCCATAACTGGATTCACTTGCCCCGAGCCGTAGGCGAACTCCGCTTCGCCATGGTAGGTAGGATTCATAGGTGTAGCTGCATGGTCAAAAGCTCACATTAGCACTTGTTTCATGTTATGGAAGCTTGCAAGTATAAGATGTGTTACCCAGTTGTAATGTACCTGTGGTCATCAGAGCTGACATGATGGCAGCAGGAGACCAATCTGTGTGGAATGATTTGACATAAGCGGCGGCGCCGCTGACGTGAGGGCACGCCATGGATGTTCCTGATATGATGTTGTACTTCACTGAGCGCGTATCGTTCCAGTAGCTCGACAGTCGTCCCTTTGGCGACCAAGCGGCAATGATGTCGATTCCTGGAGCACTCAAATCCGGCTGCACGAATTTCAACACTCAAGATTGAGTTTTAAAGTTTTTGCAGATGTAACTAAAAGATTGAATTTTGAGCAAGTATCTGTACGCACCTTCAGAATGTTTGGCGTGATAGCGTTCGGCCCTCTTGATGAGAACGAAGCAACAACAGGAGCAGTAGAATCAAAAGTTGTCTCACTTTTGCGGATCGCAGCCGAAGGATATCTAATTCAAGAGCAACCGATTGGTCTAAATGCATCATATATATGTAGGATTAACAGTAGCAATTCTGCAGCAACGGATTACTGCATGCATTACCTGGTCGTGTTGATGTACTGCTTCAGCATCTGACCTTCCAACTTGCTCACGGCAAGTGCAGGGAGTGGGTACGTGAATGGTGTGTCCCTGTTGTAACTGCCCACCATGACTGTCCCCTTCGCGCCATTTTGGTAAGGCATTGCTCCATCATCCTGATAACCACACAGAACTATTTTGCCTTGCGCCCAGATATGATTCAGACCGTAGCAATTCCTTCAAGGTCAAGCAACCTTATAAGGACATGAAAACAAAATAAAAGAAAAGGTTAAAAGACTCATGTATGTTTATATATGAGCATTACATCCAGTCGTCGTAGTATGCAAAAGGATAGAACTTGTTGTCTGATGGAAATGTGTTGATGGAAGCTCCCTGAAATGTGACGAGGGAATTAAGATTAGTGTCAGTGAAATGTTCATTTGATGAAGTACAATTGAGTATAATTTATTTTACCACAAGGGTCTTCTGATCTCCTGTAATCAGTTTGGTCACAAAATGCCGGTCAATGCTGCTCGCCGCAGACACCAACATCCACGGCGCGACGTTGCTGACGGTTCCTTTATAGGGCCCGCTGTTGCCGCCGGAGGCAGACGTAAGAATGCCGTGCTTCATGGCGTGGAAGGAGCCTATGGCTATGGCGTCGTATCTGTAGTCCATGGCGCCCCAACTCCCCAGTGAAACAGATATGATGTCCACGCCGTCCGCGATGGCGTCGTCGAAGGCGGCCAAGATGTCTTGCTCGGCGCAGCCATATGTCCAACAGACCTTGTAAATGGCGAGGCGGGCCGAAGGCACCGCGCCTCTGGCGGTGCCTCCGGCGAGGTTGTATAGGCTCACGGAGCCCACGCTTCGTCCTGCGACGGTGGATGCAGTGTGGCTGCCATGGCCTTCGTAGTCCCGTGGAGATTGCTCCTGGTTTGTGTCGTTCATGCTGTTGTAGTACCGGGCTCCGATAATTTTGCTAATGTAACGTAATTGAACAAGTTACATAAGTGTCATTATGATTCAAAAGTAGATACAAAGATCATGAACAGATATTGCAAAAGAATTGAAGTATGAATACTTGTTGCAAACAAAATCCTCGCAGCCACCGTTCCATTTCCTCGGCGGTGGTCCGAGGCCATTGTCGCTGAAAGAAGCAGATTCCGGCCAAACTCCGGTGTCTAGCATCCCGACAATAACATCGGTCTCCTTCGTCGGATTCCGCTTTACGGTCCGGGGGAAATTTAGAAAGTCCCAAGATCTTGTCGTCCGAGTCTTGAGGATTCTGCTTGGGAACACCGAAACTATTCCTCCGAAGCCTGCACGCATACAATTCCATTAAATTCCATGCATGCACCCAAGCATTCTACATACAATTAATTCTCTACGTTCTTGTGGTGCACCACTTACCAGCTAACTTTTCTTTCTCTTTGGGTGTGAGTCTTGCTGCGAACCCGGAGAAGGTCTTGTAGTTATAAACCAAAGCATCTTTGGGCGAACTGCAAAATTCAAGTTCATCAACTACGTGCTCCATAAATATGTACTTGTATTTAATATAGTGCACGCATTAGTACTACTGCAATCAGGACACGAGATTAGTTACCTTCCCTCCAGCACTTGGCCAAGTAGTTTAAGATGGAAAGCTTCAGCTGCATAGCCTTTCATGGAAGGCGAAGAAGCCCCCATGTACACTATGTGCACCTGCATGCACAGAGCAATTGAACTAGTACTCAGACGACATCCATGACACATATAAAACCCGACCATTGATTTAGTTCAGAGGATGCCAACAGCTCATTACCTGTCTGTCGTCATTGGCCTGAACGTAGGATGTTAGAACAAGAAGAAGAGCAGTGATGAGAGAGAGGATGGTGAAGGCAGCCATGTTTGGTTTAGAAAGGAATTAGCGTTTGCTTCGAGTATGGAACAAACTGTAAGGTACAGATCCTCCTTATATACTTATCTCTGAGGAAATGGTCTCCTTCAAGTCTCAATGCGTTGCCATCATGCTGTTCTGTACATCATTTCAAAACGGATCAATTGGTGTACTTTGCTGTGTACTTTCTCTTACGGCATGCGATTCTTATATATATATATATATATATACACTGAACTGGTCACCTTAGCAGGCCAAAAGATAGATTAATTTTTAAAGTACTACTGCGTGCCAGCAAAATACATTCTCCCTTGGATTTTGTACATGACATTTGCTTCCTGCTGCAGATAAATGCAATACAAAATTAATAATTTGTACATTTCAGATACAATATGAATGTTCAGGAGAACTACTGCGTGCCAACATTAATTCTTACAATATGTAGATAATTATTTATTATTTTCAAAGCTTACATTTCCAGCAGAAACTTTCTGAAATTGCTGTTTGTCATTGAACTAATAAATATATGGCGTGTATATCTGCATTTGTGTATATATTATACATGAATCGTGCCGACAGATATGGATAACTAATAATGTCAAAGAAGTTATATATGTATCCACTTTTGAAAAATAAAATGAGAGCAGATCAGAGTAATATCTAATTGCATTTTTCTATAGTTTGCCGATAAGGCAGCATAACTGTTAGCTGTGCAGAAGGGTTTGCCTACTATTCATGTTGCGTGCTGGAAGGCAACCTGGGGATCATATATAAATAGTGGAAGAATTGGCACAAGAAATGCACACAATATATATTCCATATATATAATATAATGTATCTAAATATCCAATATATTGGAAAAAAAATGTCGATTTCTTTTTATTAATAGGCAGAACGTATCAATGAGAGAAAAAAAATAGTTAAAGCTGGTGGAAGTAGTCTTGAGACAAGGAAAATATAGAAAGAAATTGCACCAGATGCATGTCTTATATATCTTAATTAAGAACATTTCCCGTGTTGTGGTATACATCGAGTGTGCATGAAGGTGTCTAAAGTCTATGTTTTATTAAAAAAAATGGTGCTCGTGTAGCTGGTTTCCTCAACTTAATTAAAATTAATTTGCTAATTTGCTGAAGCATGACCTTAATTGATATTTAGGAAGCTACCTTAACAATTTGCCATGGTCATAGGCTATTAGAGTAAGGGTCAATTATACACATTCTAAATCAGCCATGTAATTCTATATTTTAAAAATTTCAGAAAAGATCTCGAGTACATTGACATTCAAATCTTTAACTTTATGATGAAAAATCAAAATCTCATCTCCCAACAAGTTTAACTTTATTTCTACATGTGTGCCCCATAGATCATGATCACACATTTGAATCAATGGAGTGAGTAGTTTTCTCGTAAAATAACATCTTCTTTTTGTTTTGAAAAGCCAATTTTTTTTATAATGCAAAAATGGAAATTTTAAGATATTTATTTCAGAATATTTTACAATGAAATGAGGCTCTTCAGAAGCTAAAATTTGTGACTTTTTTTGTTCTCAACATACATATATAGTGAGGGAGCTCAAAAATATTAATACATTGCCAAACAAAGAATGGGTGGGGATGGATCGGACCAAATCGTGGCACATCCCTGTATATTTAACTTTTTTATATATTGAATAAAAGTCACAACTATACAAATATTGGCTTTTATCACAATTTGTAGCCACAGGAATCTTGCAGCAAGATAATTTGATATATATACTTCAAAAAACATATCAAAATATGTCGGCCCAGGCATTGCCATTTCTTGTCTATGACAAATAGTTGACAGGGATCTGCATCTTCGAGTTTAAATTCTTTGCTATAATCAGAAAGATCGTCCCTTAGATTCTTTCATTTCGCAGTGGCCAGCGGCAAGCTGTGTTAGCAGTATACCAGATCATAAAAGACTCCTGATTAATTCTCCTCGCATTCAAGAATTGTAAGATTTAGTTCGACATTAATGTCTCACATTCTCCTCGCTTACAGAATATTTGAATAAGTAAGCTGCAAGAAGAATAATGAAGTTGATGATAATCTGGTACCATCAGTGAACATAATTCTTTGGACAGAAAAATTAGTTACCTTGACATCACCATGAGTTCGCTGGAACTGCTTTTGATGCATCAAGATGGTTCAACCTGCATGTTCCGAGAAGGAACTCTGGAAGTTCTTCTTGTGTATTTGCCTGCATAGCATCATAAGGTAGAAATTTTGTTTATCATATCAAGCAAAAAGTTGCAGTCATACAGACACATATGAAGATTTTTTTTTTCTATGATCTCAGTTCCACATCAAGGTGCCAGACTTAGTTTACAATGAACCAAACTAGTCTGATGTCACACAATGAGAATATGCTTCTTCCTTTACTTAACGAGTATTATGCGAATGGATTTGGCCTAAAGTTTCCGGGTATGTCCGACCAAAGATTTTACCCACCCAATCTATTGACTTAAAGAAACAACAAAGTACAAACTCAAATTGGACTCATCTCCAGCTCTTTTAATTGGCAGCTCTATGCATTCTTCCATTTTGCTCACTATTTCATACTTTTATTTAAATCATATTAGATGTTTCAATATAACTAAAATTTTCCTAGGTACCTGAATCAAGAAAGCCATTTCGATAACCAGATTGTTCAAGCAGCCAAGAACAAGGCTCACGACACCCCTTGCAACTGTAGATGAGCCAACATCAACTCCAAGCTGCAGGTTTAGAGAAAATTGTCATTAGCCAGCCTAAATGGCAAGATTTCATGGCAGCACAAAAGCATCTTATGTTTGTGCATGAGAATGAGATAGCTGTATTCTACCGGAGATTCATAAAACACAAAGCATTTAGTTGTACACTTTAAAATTTTGAATAAATGATAAAAGAGCATAGCAGTCAACAATTTGAGTGTGCTTGGAAGTTACAAGAATCCAACATTTAGTTCGTCCATTATGTGACCAGGTTGTGATTGCGGTTACCGGGTCAGGCAACCTTTGGGTTACATTTAGATATCAATAACAATTCAATCAAATTACAATTTGGTGGCTTGATCCAATATCAGATACCCAATTATTCACCCAGAAGCCCTTTGAGTATTTTGAATAAAATAACACAACATCGAGGAAATGCTTGCTTAATGTAGCATCAATGGAGAAGCAAAATCACAGTAAAAATGGGGACATTATGAAGAAGGCAAAGCTTTCTGGTTGGCGGAAATTGAAAAGGAAGAGAAATAAAGGAAATAAGAGGAAGGTGCAGAGCTAAGCATATGTTTGAGTAAATAGTGGGAGACTGGTTACTGGTTGAAAGTTTGATAAGGAGGAAGACAAGAATGAGGGAGAAGTCATTTTACAAGTTGAATGCAAAAGAACTAAAAGTCGTAGAGAAGATTTTAGGCTCAGAAAAAAACACAAAAAAAAAGGTGAGTAAAAGGGAGGAAGATGCCAGAGAGAAGAAACAATATTTTTTTCAGGCTGAGAAGAAAATAAATCTGAATTTGGCTGCAATGAAATACCCTTCATTTGCCAGAATGCATCTTTTATAATGTATATCATGCAGAGGGAATATAAATGTCGCTCAGATGAGCATCTAATGATATTAGAAAGATCAAAGGAAGTTCAAATATTTGTCATATCTACCATTTCTATCACAGGAGTTTAATATGAAGTTTTGATGCATTAATTTAATGACATTGTAAATAAATAGTTATGGTGCAATACAATCTAATAATACCTCTATGTAGTTGCTCCCGCGGAAATAATTGATCGCAAGTGCTTGTCCCACCAGACCTGCTTTCTTACCAACACTTTGCTTCACGATCCAAGAACCCTATAAAGATACAATATGAAGGTAAACAAATAAAACTAAAAGATGCATCCATGTGCATGACATTATTAGGCATGGTTGGTCAATAAGCACATACCTTAGATATATAGGGTATGAGTTTAAACCTTGAATTTCGGTATGTATCATCTCTCTTTACAAAACTTTCTAGCAGGGGAACCTTTTCCAATGGAGTATCCATCATATAGTATAATGCTAGACTATACATGGTTGAACCTGGGACCTGTTTGATGTGCTAACATGAGATGCCTCAATCAAGGGTGTATTCTTTGCAGTGAACTAATGCCACCTCTGCTGTTGAGAATAACAAATTCACTACATCACCTGTATGTTCACGATGAAGAAAAATTCACTCCCACCTCGTTCTGCATATTTCTGCCAATTCAATATTATATCCTCAGATACTAATGAAAAGAATTATATATCCTCAGATAAAGGAATTGGGACAGTCTTATCCCTGTTAAAGCAATCTATATAATTCCTAAGCACACCTGAACAATCCCACCAGGACGACCACCAAGATCATCTTCACGCTTATCTGAGCTTAGCCAATCAGCAGCCACCATTTGCATCAAGGTACCATTGGCTTTGATCTACCAGTTGAGAAATTTATCAAATACTATAAACATTTTTGCAAGGGATATTGAAATAAGAAGATTATCTTACATGTAAAAGAAAATGTGATCACCACGGTTAATTTTAAGTGTCAGCTTAATTAGCTGTGTTTGGAAATCCAAGAATAAGTTACAGTTTCAAACCAAAATTACTTCTGTTTGCTTTTAATTAAGTTATGAAAGAATCAACATGAAATATGTAGAAACTATGTATGCTACTATTTTTTATTTTCTCGAACATTGGCAAAAAAAAGGCACAGACACTAAGCAAAAAAATAAAAAACCGAAGATCTAAAAAACCGACCCAAACCGACATCAAATTTCTAGGTTTTTTTTTAAATTCGGAAAAAACCTAGGCAGTTTTTAAACTTAAAAAAACCACCCGAAGAGCCCGATAAAAACCTATATATTAAAATTATATATATATATTATATATTATTGTTAAGTTTTGAATACTTTTAACATATATTAATTACTCAATTAATGTAAAATTTTGTCAATAAATATTAATAAAATTATATAAGTATAAATAATGATAATACCATATATAACATATAGTTGATGTTAATTTATATAATAAAATATTTTTTAATATTATTATACATATAAAATTTATAAAATATAGGAGCATGGAAAAACCACTCGAAAAAACTGATAAGGTCTTTTTAATTGGAAAAAAACTACACCAAAAAAGTAGGATGATTTATTTTCACGTAAAAAATCACCCAACCCACATCACTTCACCCCTAACAGATACATTAATTAGGAAAATAATTTCCAGTGGAAGTTATGAGTCAAGTTGAATGGATTCAAGTATGTTCATACTTTTATACTGCAAATATTAAAACAAAGCTCACCAGTCCATGACAAAATACATGAAAACAACTCCTGATAACAAAAAACTGTGAGAAAAAAAATGCTGCTTGGAAATGGCCTAACTACAAAAATAAAATTCCGGAATGTCTTTGGAGAGCCATGAATTATTTATATTAAACATGCTATTTTATATGTATGATACTGATTAAAGTCAATCAGTATTTTTCTTTTTTGTTTTGGGGAAAGGGAACAGACTATGTCAATGTGGGCAAATGTTACCTTTTGATGATCATGCAAATATGATTCACCACGTATTAAGAATGTTGAAGGATCTGCCATTGCCCAACTGCAGGGCATGCTGAAGGCTCGATCTTCAGGAAGAGTAGATCCATAGATACATGGTGTGGTATCCCCTATCGTCTCCTCTTCTAATTCAATGTAGCCTTTGTTTTGAGCTATGGAGTCGAAATAATACATCAAAAAATCAAAATACATTAAGTGGTAAAAAATGTGAGAAATTTAAATAGATATTGGGTTCACCTGCAACAGACTGGAATTTTTTCACAAACGCTGCAGATGGTGAGAGCTTAGAATGACATTGATCCTGCTGCATTAGCTAATAATAAACATACCAGGTAAATATAAGTATTTGTTTGATCACTCAAATTATTGTGCGTTCTCTTATATGAAAAATATTATGTCGAAATTCCAAAATGTTGGAAGGAGAAACCCATAATTCATAAGCTAAGTGATGGAGTTCTGAAAGTCGATAATTCTTAGTTGTGCTACATCACTTAAGAATCATGAGACAACATACATACTAGAAATTTAATTTTCCTTTAAAAAATAATCTGAAATAATGTCCTAACAGAAAAATAATAAAAAAATAGAATCATAATTAGGTAACAGAAATAAAATAAAAAAAGGCAAGTCAAACGAGAGCAAGATTTCACTGCATGTCATTTTATCATTACTCCCTTTTTCCAGACACTATGTGTTTGCTGCATCAATTATTATGACTCAATATTTGTAGGCATGCACAATGACAAACAAAAGAATGAACAAAGTGTTAGTAATAGTAATGAGATTCCATTTCTTTTTTAGATCTATCAGAAAACCTATAGAACATAAACAGAACTAAACAACAAAAGCAAAATTAGCAAATGACTGACGCAGGCCCCTGATAAATGAAAAAAAATGTAATTGAAGAACTAAAGACAGTAACAAGTGACACAAATAACGTGTAAAAGCAAACTGCCTAGGAATCAGAATTACTGAAGTCCACCTCCATTAACGCCTTTGTGAATTAACCCATTACCTGTTAAACTAGGAATGCCGCAATCAGTGTTTGATAGTCTCAATACCTTTTCTTATTTTCTTAATAGTTCCACATCATTTTACCAGACAAAGAATGCACTATTTCTTGAGTTCAGCTAAACTATAATCATGTCAATGAATCAGATGATAACATATTCAACAATTACAGACTGCCCATTCCTTAGTTGTAGATTCTTTGAATCCCTTGCCTACAATAGGATAGACAAACCACAACTGTCAACTTCTTTAATAAATGATAGATCACACTTATCAAATTGTGCATTATTTAGTAATGAGTTGATTGTTTCAACAACCTTAACTAAAAGACTATTTTGACTTACAAGAGATAAAAAAATTGAATTGTCTACACACTATGAAATCTGTTATGGCCATTAATTGAACTCTAAATCAAGACGCATAAACATCTATTAAAAATCCTCCACTACATTACAGTTTATATGCTAACTTATCATAATGGAAGAGTGTAATGCCCAGCCTAAGTTCATCTTGTTGACATCTCAAGCTGTTCTTGCTATTTTGTTCCGATTACTTTTTTTATGAATATGATATTTCCAATAAATGACCCTCATCTGAAACTGAAAGAATTTTGGTAGAGAAATATTTTTCCATTAGAAATATCATTGAGGAATGTGATTCAAATATAGTAAGATGATGCATTCATTGCAGTCCCTACTCAGGTCATCTGAGCAAGATGATGGTGATAGAGAACCAAGCACGTACTTGCTGCATGATGGATTTTGTAGTAAATTTACCTGGGACTGGATGCTTTCATCAGAAGACCAGAAAGCCTCAGTTTGATCATAGTCTGAATCATTCAGAACATCGAAGAACTCATCCGCTGCATCATTCAATGGAAGGAGGATTTCGCCTGAATTTGCATGTATGTCAGGAGAACTTTGAGGGTCTAGTGCAGAATTCTCAATGTTATTGTTTTCGCCTACTGATTGCACTTCCAGTTTTATGTGCTCTTTTTCATTTTGTGGTGAACCTATCTCCCTCATGATTTCAAGTGATGAGAAATCAGAGTATGTGGAGTTTCCAAGTTTGGCTCGAAAGAATTCTCGAAGAGCTGCAATACATGAAAGCAACATATGTTCATTGGAGATTTTACCATCAGAAACATTGCATTAAAAACTAGAAAATGGAATAACAGAGACCGCACCTGCAATTCTTCCTAGCATCCGCATTGTGATATATTTTTCTGAGTGGTTAAACAAATAAGATTTCCAAAATTTCCAATCAATTGCAAGCATGTGCTTGACAACTGATTGTTTTCCCTGGTTGACTGGAGATATCACATAACCTCCACCTGCCGAATGACATAAAAAATGAGATGGATGTGCCATGGCATTCATATGAATCTAATAATATACTTGTAAGCATATAAAAGTGATTCTTCATATCATATTTTAAGCATACATTACTTTTTATCCAGGCACGGATGTAGTCTTTCTCAGGTCGACACTTTTGGTGGAAAACAGAGTGATAGAGGATTACTGTTTGCAAAATATATAGAGTTAGCTAATGAAAAACCTCAGTTATGTTAAAGTCACCAGTTCATTAACCAAACTTACCATATGTTCCATCATCTTCCCTCCTCCAATAACGACGTAATAGCAAATCCCTTTGTTTCATTCCCCTGCAAACACAAAATCCACGGTCAGTATGAAGAAATTAGTGACAATAATTAAACTTTAGAAGTTTGATCAGACCATGGTAACCAATCAGCACGCAATTTCTTGTGAATGATATCTGTATGACCATCCAAGTGTTCAACCGTATTTCCCTCTGACAAGCAGAAGTCCCATCTACAAGAAGATTCAATATTTTACTTTCAGAATGAGAACATGAAAATCACTTTGCATTTGAGAAATATCATGTCATCAATAATCATCCGTACTTAAGAAATTTGTCTAAGGTCATGGTATGACGTCACCAGATAATTTGGATGCATTATATTAGGTAAATTAAATTGTTACAAAGTCATTCAGCTAACATCATAATTTCCCATGACATTATAAATAGTCTATCTTTCTAAACGTAGATATTCATCTTAGAGAAGTTTATTTATCCGTCAAAATGGAGAACTCAAAGGAGAAGTCTAATCGTACTCTGATCTTGATGGACCTAGTGATATCACTGTCTGGAAAACAGACTCCGAGGTTGCATCAACCACACCTACTGCCATTATAGCTGGATTCTCATCCGAATACTGAAGAAAGGAGAATATTTTAAGTGTTCAGGAGGTTGACACTTGCAGGTCAAGCAATGTATACACACCTTTGCACCCATATCAGCATCCCTGGCCTCTTTAAACAACCTTATGCCTGAATGGAAATAAATTCCATGAATTCAACTTCTGATGACCAGAAACAAAACAAAAGGTGTCATTAGCACTCACCATTTTTACATCCAACTATTTGCCATGTTGAAGGTGCAATAACATCAGATGCCATTGGTTCTGTGTGTACAGAAGGGAAAAAGGTCCAGTCTGGAATATAAACGTAGCAAGAATGGACAGAGGTGAGTGAAAAAGAAAGACATGTACTGCACAGAGGACATCTTTAGTGTATGTGTTATTCTAATTTATTCAGTATATTACATTTTTTTGACAAAGAACTGGAGTATTCAAATACTTCCAAGCAACTAATTTGATTATTGATCTCAAACACTAACCTATGGAGTGTGTATGTCTTCTTCCACGGTTTGACCTGTGATATAAAAATGCAAGTAAATTCCTTGTTAGGTAAACTATGATAGACCAAAAGAATTATGACTTAGACAATTCAAGGAATCCAAGATTTCTATAAATATGTGAAGGAAACATCCATTACACTGATGCAAATTGATACATTAAAGAAGAACTAACGAGGGCAATAATAGATGGATTATGATAGTCCTTAACGTTATGTCAATTCCCTGTTTTATATTTCGATATACACCCTAATAAATGCCTTGATATGCACGAGCTTTAAGTTTTGTCTACAGACTGATTATTTATTAGTTCCTGAAGTCTGATTTTGGAGTAGAAGATTGCAAGTGAGCCACATTGGAATCTGCTAACATATCAGAAAGTTACAGAGAAGTCTTGCAGTCACATCAAAGTTGCTCGTTTACTTCTCTTGTATCTTTCGCATTTTACAGACATATAAGAGGCCTTATAGCAGACAATGTCATCAATAATTCTCTGGAGTCTGGTAGACCCAAAAAACAACTATGCAAGCTAGCCTCGAAAAGAAGATTCGAACAAATGGGGATCCATAAACTGTCAACAGGTGAAAAAGCACAGAAACGCTCATTGGGTATATGATGCTGCAATGGGAGTCCTATTGATACTTGCTAAAAGATAACAGATCTTTGTAGAATCTAAAACCAAATGTGTCTACAAGTGCTGGAAAAAGATGAAAAGATCTTGGCAAAATAGTTAGGAAAATATGCAAAGTAGAATATAAGTAGAAAATCAACATAATTACACGTATAGGATCACATGACTTATGTCCTTCAGAAAAAAAGCAAATAATATTTATTTTTATAAAAAAAATGAGGAAATATAGAAAAAACTGGAAAATAAGAAACTGAGAATTGCTAAAGGTGAAAATGTGCTATAACCTAGAAGATTGCCATCTTCTTTTGGAAAAATCAACACTATTCTCTTCTTTCTTTGGACACTCCTGCAAATCCAGAAACATGTTGTAGAATGTTATCAAGGAGCATGAATTATACAAGCGAAAGCATCAAAACCTTTAATACAGCTTCCATTAAGGATCTGATCCAACTAGCTGCTTCTTCTGAGCTTCTAGCGCCCAACTGCAAGGTTTAACTGTTCTTAGCCCTCAATTGAGGTAGGTGAATGGATAAGAGAACCAGATGAAGTTTATATGAAAAAGAAAGGGATGAATGGTACCTTAAGTTGATTATTGCCCTTAGAAGCATTTTTAAGTGTGAAGATATATAAAACCTGCAGATTTGACAGTTCGTAGAAATCATGATAAATCAGGTTTCACATTTATGATTATATGCAAATGATGTGAGAGATTCAGGTTTTAGAATTTACATTTCCATTCACACTCTCTCTTCCATTATCTATGACACGCATGGAGGAATCGACCAATGCACTCTTAATAGGGTCCTGAAATAACAGGACAGGGGATAAATTAGGGAATTGAACACAACTACCATAAAATTTATCGAGAATAACCGTAAATAGACAAAAAGCTTTGTAAATTTCAATAGATACAATAACAAGGCATTAAATAAGGAAATTTATGCCAAGAAGCAAAGGATTCAGGAACAGACGACCAGAATTTTCAATAAGAATAAGACCAATTACCGGAAGAGTTTTCTTTGGAAAAATACAATCAAAGTTATCAATTACAGGCATAATTTGATCACCAACTACGAGATGATAAAAGGTCGTTTTGGTGCATCTTCTCTTTTGTTAGATTCCAAAACAAATTAATAAAAAAAAGTGAGCGATAACAGTAATATATTTGCCCTCGTTTTCCCATCTATGCATCCGACAACAAAAACCTATTTTTCCCATCTATAGAATAAGCCATAACTTGCATCTTTCAGGCAACAACAAAAAAAGACATAAAAGATCTCATCTTTTCGCCAAAATCCTATCTTTCGCTTTTTTGTTCCTCCAGCAAAATGAGCGATTTAAGACGAACCAAGAAAGCAATCAAACATAACGCTATGAGAACCGCGGTACCTCTCTCTTAGACGAAGCCATAGTCTTGAAGCAGTGGAGGGCGTTGTCCTCAAACATGAAATACCTCTTCCGGGAGTACTGCAACCCGAGGCGATTCGACCTCACGACGTATAGCCATCCTTCCATTCTCGGAACGCTCAGTTCCGACAGGATGCCCATTGGAGAATGGAGACGGTTCTTCCTCCTCCTAGAGTTTGGAATTCATAGAAAGGCGCCTCCTTTCTTGTGTTCTAACTGCTGAAGGACCAGAAAGCTGCGTGCTTTGAATGCGATGAATGAGTAACCGATGGGAGATGAGGAAAACGGAGATGTGATACCGCCAAATGAACAATGCCGGCGCTCTGTTTGATCCCACCCAACACCCCCCTCGGTGGAGGATGGAGGGTGGGGGGAAAGAATTAGAGGAATCAGGAAGCACCAACACCTCGGCACTGCTATCACTCCACCTGCCTCTTCTTCCTTCTCTCCTCCTCTTTCTTTCTCTGTTTCGTTTTCGCGTCTGATCTCTTTCTTTCTCTCTCTGCTTTGTGACTATATCATATATCTCTCCTCTGTTCCCGTCTCCTGCTCACAGGAGAGAACGAATTGTAGGAGGACAAGGAGGCAAAAGGAGAGGCGGGGAGTTTAAAGAGCTCCTGTTCCGAGGTTGGATTGACTGCACGTTTAAGTTTTTTTTTACTAATTTTGGTTTTAATACTGCTAATTAATCCATAAATATTTTTTTCAATGAAAATTTTAGTCCATAAATATTTTGTTCTTCCCTTGAGCCAATTTGTGGTGATGGTGCCTTCGTTTTGGTTCAACTATCGATCAAAGATTCAGTCGCAATATTTTGAAAAATAGGCGTGAATAATTTTTATTTCAAAAAAAAATAGAGGTTGAATGGAGTAGTAAGCATCGAGTTTGAATTTTTATGTAAAAAATTTATAGTGAGAATCTCACTTGTTTTGATCCGAGATGATATGAATTAGTTGGGACAAATTTTTCGAAAACTATAATAATAATAATTAAATATTGATGATTTTTTAAAGTAGAATTATTTATAGTTTATATATTTATACGTATCTAGTAGATGAGTTTATATGCTCATATTTCTTTTCACATTATTACCTAACTTTGATTTTTTTTCTTTTTTTTTATTTTGAAACTTAGATCATGATTTGGATTTCAATAAAATCTAGCATTGCACATCTATAGGTTTGTGCTATACATTTTTTTCTCTTAAATCAGTTATCTTAAACTTGATTTTGTTTTATGTGAGCTTCAAGTGTTTTACTAGCCAATCATTCATTTGGTTGATCAGCTGTATAAATACAGAGCATGAACTTGGATACAACATTTTCTCCTTTTGTTTCCTCATACAATACATTTTGATGTCACCAAAACGTAGGTTTGGCATTCTGATTAGTTACAGCAGCAACATAAAGGATTAAGTAGGCACAAAAAGTAGACATGCATGAATTCAAATCAGCCTCTGAATCCGTGATACAATCTCAGACAATTCTGAATCTTATGCTTCAAAGATTGCATCTGAACAACTTCTCATTCTGTAAATGGTGAGCAAAAAGAAAAAAAAAGATCTATAAATTGTGTAAAGATGAAACAACAATGTGTTCAGTTCACATCAATGTTGAAAGCTGAACACAGAAGCATTGGGAAAAAGTGGTCTGCATCCAAATTTCTTGAGCTAAGCAACAGTCTTGTTGGAGTCGAAAGAAAAATCACTTATTTTCTTCTCATTGCTGGCTTTATCTTGGTTATGCTCCAGAGTCTTTGATGTCAAGAGTGGTTTTGACTCGTTGTCACATGTCTGCAACAAATCAAAAAGGTTAGATCATTACTTTTCCTTAAAAGAAAAGAAAATCAAAAAGGTTTTTCTCCCTTTTCAGAGGTAATAAAGCTGGAAGTAGAATATAATTAAAATGATGGATGATCAAAGGTCTAGATTTATTGATCATATTTGCTCATCAAATTTTTTCCTTAGTTTTTTTTTGTTAAAATTTGGCATGCGAATTCAAATTAACTCACGAAAGTATCTACAGCTAGTGCATCACACAAAATCAGAATACCAATTACGCTCATTATAAACTATTGAATGGCTTTAAGTGTTTCATTTACTTTTAATTAACTGGTGAGGTCACTGAAATTTAACTTGGTTTCATCGACGAAGTATCAATTCCTCTCCTTATGTAAGATCAAAGGTATGTTTCTGCTCATATGGGTGCAGCGAACAACCTCGAAGACTATCAAGTCCAAGGTTATTAGAGAGAAGTGATAAGAAACAAACCTGCAATATTGGCAAAGCATCGTTTGCTGATTTCTTCTTGCTCTCTTTCACGCTGAAGTAAGAATATAGGCCCATTCCAAATATGGCAACTAGGATGCCTAGGATGTTCCTGGCAGTGAAGGGATCATGCAGGAGGGTGTAGCCAAAGGACAGGATAAGGCATGTCTTCAGGTGACCGAGCACCTGATAAGTCACTGGGGAAGTCGTGCCGATCACCAAGAATGTGCTAAAGTTCACAGATACAGCAATCAAACACGAGAGAATGATAAAGACCTACAAACATATTCATGGAGGAAAAGAATCAGCAAAATATCTTAATGAGTTAGTAGTTTACACGAAAGCACATTCTAACTATTAAAATAAAAAAAAGGAGGAATCATGAACATTTTCGAAAAACTTCTTTCCTGCTTCATTTTGAAGTAGTGTTTTTATATCTTTAATCAAAATGATGCCACATTATTATGATTTATTAGATAGACTATTCGAGAATTGTGCAATGATGATATAGCTGTCATTTTTGCCTCAAACAAGGATGACGAGCTCAACACTTTGTAGTTTTTTTAGAGCAAGTATCATGGAATATTACAAAGTAACAAGAGGGTGAACCACTCCGTGTGGAATATACTGATTTAAGTTTTTTAGGAGAGAACTCTTGGTAGAGAAAAAGATGAGTGGATATACATTGTATGAACAATCTAAAAGTATTTCCATCATAACACACTTGCTTATGAATGCTTTCAGAAGTATACATGCATCCACTGAAGATACTAAAGTCAATCTAAGGTGTAGGTGTGATTAAATACTTACCACAACCACAAGGGAATAATTGTAGGTAAAGACGCTGCGCTTAGTCAATAACTTGTCGACAAAAGGGCCAGTGGCAAACAATATAGCTGCTTGATATGGTGATGACTGGTACAAGAGTTGTGTAGATGAAACCTTCAACCTCTTTTGTATTGTGTTCGTCAACTGTTGTTAAAATTTAATGTCAAGGAGACGTGATATGAACATTAGTTATTGTTGTGAAGGATAGTCAAATTATCAGATTTTCTTCAATAAAAGAAGAAAAGCTCAAACTTATGCCAAAAAGTGACAAGGCTTGGTTTCGTAGCTTCCTAGATCAGTTAACAATTATGATAACAAGAAATCATGAATTATTTTCTTGGTTGTCACTCAATAATGACATTGCTTTTACTGAAACATAAAGAGGATTATTGAAGGATACAATTTGGCCGATACAGGTAGTAGCGATAGCCAGGGCAGAAAGTATGGAGCCAAGAAGATTGAGCTTGAGATCGGTGACGGATGCAATGCCAACTCCAATGAGCAAGAGTAGAAGAGAGAGTTTAATACTCTGTCTGCAGGATGTCAATCATTATCAAACATAAGACAAACATATAGCATCATGGGATGAATAAAAATAAAATTGAGACAATTTGCCCCTCAAAAGAAAAATTGAGACAAATTTCTGATAAACTAAAATTTTGATTCTCTGGCTAAACCTGAATTGCTTCTTCAGAAACATGGTCTCAAGTGCAACTGTGAATGGTATGATGGCAAGCTTTGTCATCTGCAGAAAGATTAAGAAAATGCAGGCACATATGAACAATCATTTTTTTTATCAACAGGGCATAGGAGAAGCCAAATTTTGTTATAACACTGCAGTAAAAAACTTCATTGAAAACATTTAGCCTGTCAATGCCCATTTCTGACCTGGTAGAATCCAATGGAGTTGAAGCCAAGGGTCAGATTGAGGAGGCCGATAGAGGTCCCATTGATCAACCCGAAGAGGGCCACTGTCTTCATATCAATCAACTTGGGCTCAAAGAAGTGCAGCTTTTGTGCCACATGAAGGGTGCAGAACGTCACCATTAGATGCCAGCTTGTGAGGGTTGTGGCTGTCAAACACCAACATGCACATTAGGATGGATGGTGATATTATCATGTACCATTAACAAGCCGTGATATTGTAATACTAGTTTTTTTTTTATTTCCAAATGTTTCTTTTCTGCAAATGATGGTCGTTCTTGGATCACCATATAAACCTATTAATTAATGACAAAAGAAACATGTTTGTAATGCAAGTACACAACAGTAGAGAAGTGAATGGCATATACCAAAAGGGAAGCCAAGACTGCTCATGAGAGCCTTATTGCATATGACAATGGCGACCGATGACACCACGGAGAGGGCCAACGACCCGATCACGCCAAGCTGAAATCTCGATGCTTCTGCCATCTTTGTTGCTACTCTCTGAAATACACCACACAAAGTTGCAATTAAGGGCTTTCTTTGGCTATTGTTATTTTTTACTACAGAATTCATAGTAGATAACATGATATTTGATATAATTTTTTTTCCTAAAGAATTCATAAGAGGACAGGAATCTGAACCAGGATCACAAAACTTTTGGTAAACAAGAGAAAGCCTCTATTAGTGGCTTCAAACTTGATAATCTCACGGAGGCAATTTGACAAGCATGTTTCGATAGCTTACATTGTCGAGATGAAGACAAACTCCACCAAGGGAAGAGCTAGATGACAAGTACCACCAGGAGAGAGGTATCAAGGTAGTCGATCATGGACAGGAAGCAGGGCACACACAACCCTCTGTAGAATGACCAGAACACCAAATTAAAGTGCCTAAATGTCTCATTTGAAAACAAAAAAAATGTGCTCCCAAATCATTTTAATAGGGAAGAGTTGGTTTTGTCTTAACATGTGCATTGCCCAACCATTAATGATTAATTTGAAACCGTCACAGCTAAAACAAGGATGTGTCAGGAACTACTACTGAAACCATGAATGCATGTTCCTCGTGTTCCAAAATAATGAATAAATTACTTAATTTAAGCCCTGAACAGTTTCAAATAGATGATGTAACGTCCGGAGCCTAAAGGATCACATCGTTTGCATGAAACCATATACCGAGGAGGATTAACCTTGCAAAATTGTCTCCATTTACCCCCAACCAAAATAGTTAAAAGGAAGGATAAAATGTACAATCAAGATAAAAATTAACTGCAATACCATTTATTGCTTAACCTGAAATTTAAACGAGGCAATTAAGAAGAAGAAAATAATTACGGAAAAAGAAACACATAAAAATGTTACCTTCGTAGAGAATAGAAAAACACGCGTACACACTCTCAAATTTCTGCAGGCTTTAAGATCGCTACTGCAACTCCATGGACCAAATGACCTGATGAATGCTAACGAGAGTTGCAGCTGCTGCAGGAAGAGGAGGTCTCTCTCTCTCTCTCTCTCTCGCTGTGGAGCTTCAAAAGAGGTCCATTGGTGGTCAGTATATATTTTTGTTTCATGGACGCCGTTAACTTTGTCGTCAGTTGCTCGGAATTCTACTATTTCATTGTCATTTGGTGGTGGTAGGCAAAACAGGAGACGGCAAAGGCAAGCACTGTTAGCATGATGCTCATATAATATATATACATATATATATATATATATATATATATATTTACTGCTGCCTATGATAAACTAGAAATCATGTCCTATGTATTAAACCGTTACGATTAATTTATTTAAGATTATGAGAGATCTCAAATTTAATAATTTAACATATAAGATACATGACATTTCCGAAGAAAGATGTTATAATATATGTATTGATGAAATAATAGTATGGTATATGAGCATTTAGAAAAAAACGACAGTGGCAACTGTTTGTGAAGGTAGTGGAGGATTTCTGGTGTGGTGAATCATCGGCCTGTCTTAATTTATTGTTGTTGTTGGTTCGTGAGTGTTGTATTCGGTTAAAAGAAAATTGTGTTGTGTCATTTAATATGGTTGCATTGAGAAGGTGTGGTGTCATTTTCTTTTGTCCAACCAACAAAAAAAGTGTGCTGGTGAATCTCCTTTTGTCCAACAAGCAAAAAAGTGTGTTACTCCTCATCCAAGAAATTGTTGCTGTCAAAGGAGAAGTTAGTGGTATACTTTTCTGTTATTCTATTTCTTTTTGTTGTTCTTCCTTAATCTTGTGAAAGGGTGTGGCATATTGGAAAAGAAAATCACAAACTCATATTTCTACTTGGGGTGTAAGCAAAACAATTAAAAAAAGAAAAAAATTAAAAAAAATCGATTCGACTCGATATAAAAATTTTATTTTCTTAAATTTTACAAAGTTAAATTTAAAAAAAACTATCCAAAGAAATTGATGGAGACCTATATATGTGTTAGTATTATTATTATATTTTGAATACCCTTTAACATATATAAAATTAATTAATTAACGTATAAGTTTTGTAAATAAATATTAACAGAATTATATATGTTATAAATAATAACATTATTTTATATAACCATATAGTTGATATTGATTTATATAATAAAATATTTTTAATATCATTGTAAATAAAAAAAATTATAAACATATAGGAAGTTAGAATGACCATCCCGAAAATTTGATAAATCTTTTTATTGTAAAAGGTCATACAAAAAAGATAGGATAATTTTTTCACAGTACAAATTATCTAACCCGCATTACTTCCACCCTTAATTGCTACAATCAAATTAAATGAAAATAGTTATTTATATTGGTCCATTAAGACTTATTTAATACCAGGGATAAGATTGAGTAGATTGAAGAACTTGCAACTGTTGATGCAAAATATTTGAAATGGCATAAGAAAAGTAATTTGACATAAGACTTGATTATGGAATAGTATGGAATCATTCATCGCCATTGGTTTTACTTTTTAAACTACAAAGGGCATATGAGATGTAGTGAATGGAATAATTTTCTTCAAATAAAAATGTTTGAAGTGTAATAAGTATATGAAAACTTATTTTCAGCTGGTGCAAGAGGAAAAAACCCTCTTAGACCCGTTTGGTTAGGGAATTAAATTTATATTATGATTTTTATTCTCATGATTTAAATCAAACATTCGTAAGGATCGATGTGGAAATCCACATCAATTTACTTCAGGAACAAAAATACGCACGAGAACAACAAAGTGATCGTGGGTAGAGCAAAAACCTCATTCTTCGAGCATATTTGAGTATGCAGTTTCTTACTCATGGACGTGTGATGTCTTTTTCTAAAATTTTATTCATTATGTTGTCTTATTATCGTTCCAAAAATATGATGCGGATTATTTTTCCAATATTATTTTTTCTATAATATGGTGCATTTTATTTCAGGGTCCACATATACATGATATTTTCCTTCATTTTATGAATTTGTTAACTATAATGACCATATTCTTTTGTAATTTTGGTTTGCATAATTTCTATATTTTGTTGTTTATATGTATCTTCCAAAAACATTATGCATTTTATTTCTTCAGGAATCTTATTTCTATAATATGTTGCATTTTATTTTATTTTCCATAAAACTTAATTCTAAAATGACATTTTCCATCATTTTATGCATTAGTAAACTATGAGGAACATTTTTTTTTATTTTGTTGGAACTATTCTGAAAATTTTATTTTCTCTTAAGTTATTATATAATTGTTTTGTACTTTTTATATTCTCCAATGGTCACCAAGCATCCTCACAAAATGATCAAAGGAGAGACTTAAAAATAAAATAAAACATGTATCATCACCAATATATCACATGTTCATTGCATATCATCTAACATGTCATGAAATATGCAATCATGTATACAATAATGTTATATCATTAGCTAATCAGAGGTATCATATCAACCCTTAAGGTAATATATCATTTCTGTTGAAGAAATATATTATCCCTTAATTTTTTTTTAAATAAAAGGATAACTTAATTAATGGATATCGGCATGGCCGTAAAAGTCTGAATACAAGATATCTAAAAGGCCCGGAGGGGGACCTTCCTCCCATAAAAGATCAGCTGCCTCCATTCTTCCTAACTTGGCAAGATGATCTGCTGCCCTGTTTGCCATTCTATGGCAGTGTATACATTGAAAAGTTTCAAAAAGTTCTATAACATTAAAGATGTCAATTGTGATGTTCCATAACTTCCATGGTGTTTGGATCTTGCGAGTGATGATATCAACTAGAATTTGTGAATCTGATTCAAGTACAACATTGTTGCATCCCTTCTCTACTGCCTTCCGAAGTCCAGCCAAAGCTCCCTAGGCCTCTGCTTCCAAAGGCGAGGTTGCATCATGCCTTAAAGCACTTGCAGCCAAACATACGCCTAAGTTAGTTCGTATAATGAACTCTGCTCCCCCCCGATTCCCCTCTTTGATGAATGAACCATCCGAGTTTATTTTAACTCTAGAGGGGGGTGGGGGCTCCCACTGGACCAATGTATGATCCTGGGGGTTATGTATTGCCTCTGACTGATGTTGTATCGAAAAGTCATTAAAGCCAGCCAGAGCCTTGGACCAGATTACAGGAGCGGTTGCCAACTTGGACTTAAATACTGCTTCGTTTCT
>LTAE01000488.1:9341-30584 GCA_001647135.1 Pontederia paniculata | reverse complement strand
CTCATCACATCAGTGGTTCTACCATTACTTATATGCTTTCTGATACCATGCCTTATTTCCTGCAGGGTATGCATTAGCATTTTCCATGTCCAAGTGGGGTTGGAAACATAATTGTTAGGCATCCAAGGGTGTATTTTACCATACTTATTTAATACTAGTTTGACCCAAGGAGAGTCATCTTCCTCAAGGACCCTAAGGACCAATTTAGCTTGGAGAGCATGCCTGATTAACTTGGGGTCTTTTATCCCTAATCCTCCCACTAATTTGTGTAATTGAACAGTATCCCAATTGATCATGTGCAGACCCCTCTTTCCATCATTTTTCGACCATAAAAAACCCCTAGATAGCTTCTCTAGTGTATTCAGTATACCCCTAGAAATATATGTGACCCCTAAAGAATAATTTGGAATAGAATTTATGATAGATTTAATTAATATAGACTTTCCTACCATGTTTAAAGTTTTAATTTTCCATCTTGAGATTCTTGTTGCTACCTTATCTATTAAGCCCACCTGCTTTGACCTGGGGATATACTTATAAGAGATCATAGTGCCCAGGTATTGGAAGGGGAAGCATCCTATATTAATACCCATGGTCTGCTGAATTAATTCTTTTCTTCTATTACTCAGCTTTGGTGGGAGAAAATTTTTTAATTTGATTGGATTGACCATTTGGTTAGTGAAGAAATAATACTGCTTCATGATTTTTCTAATCTCTCTACAATTACTTACAGTAGCAGTCACACATATGATAAGGTCATCTGCATATAAGAGGTGACTAATAGAGAAAGTTCCAATAGAGTATGGAGTGAGTACCCATGATATCACTGATTGATTCATTATAGCTGATAGTACTTGAGTTATGAGGATAAATAGGTAAGGAGACAAAGGGTCTCCTTGCCTGATACCCTTTCTGCTCTCAAAGAAAAGTGAAGGTTGTCCATTAATTAGGCACGAGAAAGAGGGGAATTTCACACAAGCCATAATCCATATGATAAATTTAGGAGGGAATTTCGTTAGTGTTAGGACATTCTGAATTGCCTCACATGCAACTCTATCTGCCTTGACTAACATCCCTTTTCTATTACCCTTAACCATAGAATGTGCTAATTCTTGACAGATAAGAATGTTATCGTGGATGGACCTATTTGCCACAAAGGCAGATTGTGCTAGATCAATAAGGGTAGGTAATACTGGTTTTAGTCTTGTGGCAAGTAATTTAGCAACAACACTATAAATAATGTTACACAGAGATATAGGTCTATAATCATTTACTGCTCTGGGTTTTTTTTTTCTTTGGTATGAAAATTATATTAGTCTTAGCCCACTCCCTATGCATAATCCCAGTGCTAAAGAACATGAGTATCTCCTGAATAGTAGTTTCTCCAATTATATCCCAATACTTTTTATAAAATTCTAGGGTAAAGCCGTCAGGGCCCGGGGCCTTTCCTGGGGAGAATGACCAAAAGGAAGTTTGTATTTCCTCTGCTGTGATAAGGGATTCAAGACTGTCTATGTATTGTGTATCAATTGATGGTAGTTCAGGCCAATGCTCTATGCTTATATTGGTCAGATCAGGGTTTTGCCATAGTTCCTTATAGTGTGTAACAAATTCCTGCCTAATCTCTTCCTCTCTTGTGAGGACCCTGCCTGAGGCCGAGACTAGGGTGGTAATCTCATTTCTCTTCTGTCTCACCATGGCACTAAGATGAAAAAACTTTGTGTTCTTATCCCCTTGACTTAACCATTTTATCCTAGACTTAGACCACCACTTCAAACTGATCTGGGCCGCATGCAGATGATAGAGACCTCTAAGTGTTCCTAAGTCCTGTGGAGTTAAACCCTGATGTGTGTCCTGAATTTCTAGTCTGGTGATGTCTTCCTTAATTGTCTGAGCTCTCTTCTCTAAAGGGCCTAATTTGTTTTTGTTCCAGAAAAGGGTTTTATCTTTAATCAATTTCAAGGAGCTATATAAGGGGGTTTGTTGAGTTATGGAGGCCCACACTTCCTGCACTATATTTCTAGCTTCTGAATACTCTAACCAAAATGACTCATACTTAAATGTTCGAGGTTTTCTTTTAGTTAAATTAGCATTTAAAATCAAAGGAGCATGGTCAGAAGTCGTTTTGTCTAAAACCTCAAGATGGAGAGTAGAGAATTTAAAAAACCAGTGCGAGTTCAAGAAGACTCTATCCAATTTACACCAGATTCTAGCTAATCCATACCTGTTATTACACCATGTATACTTACATCCCTTAGTAGGAACCTCCATCATCCCCTGACTATCAACTAACTTACGAAATAGTCTAATTGACTCGGAGAGCCGAAAGGCCTTACCTCCCTTTTTGTCCTCTAGGCCTAACATGTATTTGAAATCCCCCACAAGTGCCCATGGAATATCATCAGTGTTCAAGCAAGCCAGTTGTTTCCACAAGCTTGCCTGAATTGTTGAGAGGTTACTTGCATAAACACAAGTCAATAAAAAGGAGTAGTCAACAGTGGAAACTATCGCATGTATGAATTGAGAGGATGTTTGGATTGAGGTCACCTGGGTGTATTGTCCTTTCTAGGCCAAGATAATTCCTCCAGACGCTCCAGTTCCTTCACTACAGATGTCTTGCCATGCACTACCCAATCTACGTATTACATGTTCTGAGGCTTCTCTAGTAGCATGTGTTTCTACTAATATTACAATGTCCGATTTTAGGTGGCACAAGATGTCGGCGAGGCGATCCCGGACCTTTCCTCTGTTCGCCCCTCGACAGTTCCATGACAAGATCTTCATAAGTTGAGTTTGAGGGTGTCTGAGTCACCCTTTAAACTCCCTCGGTGGTCATCCTGCAAAAATTCGAGTCAGTACATATCACATTTTTCGAAACCTTACCTTTGTTCCTCATTTTCCCCCTTTTGACTTTGCTCTTGAGGGTCGGAGGATCCGCCGGAGGAGGTTTTATTTTCTTTCGGGTCACTTGCTTCCAAGGGCCTTGCTCAAGATCTGAGTCAACTAGCATTTCTTCATTCGAGCTCTCTGAGTGCTCCTCTTGCTCCCCTTGGATGAGCATGTTCTTCATTAACTCCACAAGAGTTTCATGCGGGCCACTGGATTCCTTGACAGGCGCCAACGCCGGCGATCTTTGTCTTCGTAGAGGCCCCGGGACTGACAAAGGGGAGATGATCGTCGATGTTCCTCTCCGTGGCGACCTCTTCGAGATCGTTGTTCGATCCTTCACTCCGCTCATGGGGTTGTCTGGGTCCTGCGGAGAGAAAACTGGGGAATGCATAATGTTAGTAGATCGGTTACGGATAAGACCTTCCGAGGGTTCCTCAATAATCGTTGTGTGATAGTGCGGTCCACATGTCCTTTGATTAAGCCCCTTTTCTTGAGTCCGTAGATCAGAGTCGTCCGTTTGCGCCCTAATATCTCGGTTGGTCAAATTCCTGTTCTGCCCTTGCTTCTCTTGCGTATTTAGACCGTTGATAACTAAGTGCTGCTTGATGCTACCACGTGTCACTTCTCCTTCATCCAATGGTTGAAACTCGGCTAGGGCAACAAGACTCGTAGAGGAACTGGTTCGGCATGGTTCAGCTGCTTGAACCCGGTCTAGTTCCTCGTTGCGCCGCTGCAGGTTTGGCGAGGGCCGCCAGCAAGATCTGCCCCGACGTTGGTCCGGCGAGATTCTGGAGATACGTCTCTCCGACCCCTGTTGTGGATGTGTAGAGCGTCGCCTGGCCGGAAAGGCTTGCAGCCATGGGCCATACAGCAAAACCTTCCCAACGGCATCGCCCTTCGACATCTCCAACATTTCCAGATCCGGCTTCTCAGGGCAGCTCTCCAACCGGTGTCCTACACGGCCACACCGGAAACAGAAGACATGTAAATTTTCATATAGCACTTTTGGAAAAATTTCTTACCGTCCGGCCGTCGGATCCAAACACCCTGCTTGACTGGTTTAGAGAGGTCAAGTTCTACACATATTCTTGCACAACCCTCCTCTACCCTAATCTGGTCATTTCTCACTTGCAGGGGGGGCCAAAAACTGGCGCAATACGCTTGATAGAGCTCTGACTTCTCAGCTCAAAAGCCAGGTCCGGAAACTGGATCCACACCGGGGAAGCTAGGGACTGCCACTCCGCAGGCCTGAAGAATGGTTTTGCTTGCGTGAGATGTAGATCCAGGTCGTTGATCTTCCACGGGCTACCTGTAAGCACACTCATCCGTTCTTCACTGTTAGTGAAAGTAAAAAGGATACAACTGTTACCCAGGTCGGTGAGCTCCAAAGGTTCGCGCAGATTCCAGAGTTGAGGGAGGCTAGATTTGAGAAGCTCTACTGTGTCGGCACTCCAGCGGATACGCCCAATAAGACTCCTAGCAAGCTGCTGAGATCTATCTTCAATTTCCTCTTGGGAGAACTCCACTTCTTCTCGAACAACCTCCTGTATGCCCCTCCATTGCCGCTGGGACATCTATGCGTAACTAGGTCGAGGGCCTGAAGCTCTTACGATGTCCGACCATGTATGATGTCCGACCTCTCTAGGGCAGAGAGGGGGAGAAGGGTCGGAGCGTTGGGTGGAAGGAGCAGGAGCAAGGGGGAAGGAAAGATGAGTAGATGGAGGAGGAGGAAAAGGAGGTGGCGCTGATGAAGGGTGAGAAGATGGAGGAGCTAGTGGTGGAGATGAGGGAGGAGAATCCCCCTCATGTCCCATACATAAGGCAAGTGGTCCTGCAACCTGAGCTGAGCACTGAGCCCTTAAGATATCATATCATTCCTTTCGAGAATTCATATATCTGCATAAACATATCATTTCGGAAGAGAAAAATATGAATGCATAATAAGTGCAAATACATGATCTTTTCACATATTCACATCATCATAAATACAAATGCATGATAAGTGCAAATACATAATTCTCAAAAATTAAACCGGAGTGTCAATCGGGTCACAGTTGGATCGGTTCAATCGGGTTCAACCGGATTAGACCAATTTTTATCAAAATAAGATACTTTATATATAAAAAGGAATAAACAATAAGTTATTCATCGTCATTTAATACTTTAAATTTATATAACAAATCAAGTAAGTAAATATTTCACCAAATATGTCAAGAAATTGAGAACATACATATTCTAGAATGCTTATACACTATTAAATAATATAGTTGTAAATTTTGAAAAAAAAATGAAAAAGCATTATGAAACTAAAAAAGAATATAACAAAAAAAGTTATGAGAAAGCGGAATAAAAAATTAAATCTAAGATATGCAAGTTTTAGTTTTTATTATGCAACATAAGTAATTGATTGTTCAGAAAAAAAATTTTAGTTTTTATTATCAACACAAGTTATGAGAATATAACATGATCGCATGTGTTTTGAACTTACAAGAATACAGATGAAAAAAATAAAATAAAAAAAGGAAGGAAGATTGAGAAATAAATCGATGTTTACTTGTATTATGAAGCCGAGATGCAAGTGATCCCCTCTTGGAGTTTTGTGGCCATGAGTATGCAAATAAAAAATAATAATATGAAGGCGATTGAGTTTTTCCATTTTTTCTATTCTGTTAATATCCTTAAAAAAATCCTATCGAAGTTCCAAAGTGAAAAAAATCGGGTTTAACCAGTTTTGACGGTTCAACCTGGTTTTACCGGTTCAAACTGGTTCTTTTCGATTTTTTTATCAATTCTGGATTTTTATATTGAATCGGACCAGATTTGATATCGGTTCACGGTTGAACCGGTTAAACCGACTAGTTCAATCTGGTTTTTAAAACATTGTAATTAACATATATCATTTCATATGAACTAGATCACATATATCACAATATTAATGGTGTTGGGTCATGGTAAAAAATGACAAATACATTTAATGGATGAAGAAGAGATACAATGTGAAACATCTAAAAACATAGGTTGAAAGAAGCTAAGAAGCTTTTCATTATGAGATAATATATTTTTGAGCAAAAAAATATTTTTTAGGCTATACAATACAATTAATTAATATTACTATAATAGTGTTCATAACTAATTAATATTTATAATATCATATGTATTTGTAATGTTACTTAATGATCCAACATCCATTTTAGTCTCAAAGGGTCTGACTAATGATGTGAAATATCCGATAACAATAAAAAACGAGCAAATATACAAAACATACAAGTAATAAACTGAAGAAAAGTATCGTGTGATATCCATGATATAATTCATACGAGATTATAAATGTTAATTACGTATTCATGTGCTAAATATCTACTATGATATATGTGTTAAAGTGTGTATTGTAGTTTCAGTTTTCATATATTGAAAATTAGTGAAATTCGACTAAGGCATGAAAATATGATTTTTGAAAATTTTAGAATTTAGAAAAATTAAAGTCCTGGTAATTATTCCTATATGATAAAGTGTACTAAATATGATTTTTAATAAATTTTAGAAAGAGTTTTAGTTAGGTAAAATGAAAAGACAAAAATGAAAAATCTGTAAAACTACCGATTTTGTTTTTCGGATCAAAATTTAGATTTTGATTCCTTTAAATTTTATTTTTATAAATATTTTCTTTGAATCCAAATGGGGGGTAGTTTCTTATTTAAATGTAATGTATTAAGTAAATGATTAAATAAATAAATATAGAAAAATGTCAAGCCATTTACTTAAATGGCATTACATGTAAATAATATTCAATATCATGCCTTAACTCAAAATATCCTTAGGCCGACCTTAAGTCGGTAACTTTAGAAGATAAAGGATAAGTTTCATCTATTTTTCACCTGGTTACTTATCTAACACCTCCCAAAAATGAATTCTAGAGGAAGAAGAAAAACACCTACACTATTGAAGTAAACATCAAATCAAGTGAAGTTTTTTAGAGTTCTTGCCATAAAGTAAGTAGTTAACTCCTCTTCTATAAATTTTCTCTTCAAATTTCGGGTAACCTAGGGTTTCTATTGTCATGGGTTACTCTCATGTTCAACTAATTTTCATAATTATGAAAGAGATCAAAGTTAACATTTCTATGAGTACAACACACCTCTAGCTGAAGCAAAATCATTGTTGAAATTTCATATGGATTGTTTGATACATTTATCTCTTCAAAAATTATAAAACTCCTCCTGTTATATACCCTTGGACTCTACTTTCCATAGGCTTTGGAATTGAATAATTTTGAATTGTATATTACAAGTTACGAGTAAATGATTAGGATCCACTCTTGTTGTTTTCTGAAATAGTTGGTCTTAATTGTAAATTATGCAATAAATATTATTCATATAACGAGTTCATGATAATTTTATATCACATGCTAATGGAAGTTTACTTTCAGATCCAATTGGAATTACAATCATAAGCTATGTGAATCACAAGCTATAATTTTTACATTGTAAATCACACAGTTTGCAATCGATATAATAATACATATCACATGTTTTATGATTATATAGACATGTGAAAGGATCATGTATTTGCATTTTTATTCATGCAATTGCATTTTCTCTGTCGGGATGATATGTTTTCTATAAGGACAATATGAAATTTCTCGAAAGGGATGATATGATATCCTAAGGGATAATAAGTTTTCTCGACAGGGATGATATGATACCTTAAGAGGTGATATGATACCCTAAGAGGTGATATGATACCTCTGGTCAGTTGGTGATATGATATATTGCATACATGAATGCACAAGTGCATAGCATGCTACTTGATATGATATGAATATATGATATGATTGTGATATGATATGTTACATACATGATTGCACAAGTGCATTACATGTTATATAATATGCTACTGAGATGTGATACGTTGGTGTTGATACATGTTTCAGTTTATCTTATGAAATGATACATGTGATATTTGATATGCTATATATTTATATGGGTTGTTCGAAATGAGATGGTAATACATGAACTATGAGTTTTCTACTTACTGAGCTGTGATTTGCTCATAATGTGATTTTCAATATTTTTCAAATCAGTAGACCAGTGTTGTAGCCGTGCTTGGAGATCCTATGTAGGGATTGAAGCATTTTTGCACGAAGTAACTTAGGTCTCTATTTTGATCATTTTTGTGAGGATGTATGTGTAATGCCCCGACCCTCGAGATAGCGGAGGCGATAAATAAAAAAAAATCTTAACTCGAGAGATCGGTCGCTACCTCTATCGTTCCACCATGATTAAAAACATATCAAAACAATGTTTAATTGTGTTCTCTATGCATATATATATATATATATATATATGTAAATAATTATGGTACAAAATAATTGTAAACTCTTCAGGACTCAGTTCCATGTGTCAACCCATGTCACGAGCATTGACCACCCTTCATCAACCTGCAAGATCCAAAAATACAGAGAAATATATGCATATATACACATACAAATATGTATGTATATGCATAATTTCCATGAGCAAAGACTCGTATATAGGGCCAAAATAAACACATAAATCATGATAATGAAATGCTAAAATTTTAACATGAAGCATACTTATAACTCATATGACATAATTATAATCAACTAGTTCATTATTCTCATAATCATGTTTGTAATATTTGAAAAATCATATTATATAAACAAATTCTTCTCTACTAAACAATTCAAGTTATTCTCATAATCATGTTTGTAATATTTGTTTCTCTTCCTCACCATTATCACCCAATCTTTGGCTCACATTTTCATCACATTCAAAAATTTCTTCTATTGTCACGGAACAACTTACTCTTTCATATTTTCTAGTCTCACTTGCTTCTTCTTTTTCCGGTCTAACTTTTTTCTCAAAATCATTATCATCATGATCAGTTAGACAACTCTTGAGTTGGAAAAAGATCTTAGCAAGTTCATCTTCCACTTTATCCAATTTTGCTTCCAACTATAAGTGTGAAGCCATCAATCTTGAGACTTTGTCTCTGTTACCCTTTTGGTGGTTTGTTCTCTTTGGTGGCAACCGCTGCACATGTTCTTCTTTATTTCCATATTGTTCATATCATCTATGTGACCGTCGAAGAATGTTATCCTCTCTTGGGGTTTGATCATACAAATTTGAATATGACATTCTTGTTGTTTTAATTATATCTCCTGTTGTCTCTATGACTCATTGTGAAATCTGCATATGTTAGCTTGTGGTGACACCCCCATTTTATCTTAACTCAAGTTGGCTTTTTCCCTCTAATGCTCTCACCACTCAGTATTTTTCCTCTCTTGACCCCTCCAACAAGTTCTAGGAGAGCTAACACAAGTCAGAACGAGATAAGAAGTAACTAAATCAAATCAATTTATGAATATGATTGCAAGATCAAAAGTGAATTCGAGGTTGAATGTGGAATAAATTTCAGATAGGATTTTGAAACAGAAAAGGAAACAAAAAGATTAGATCATTTAGCAGAAAAGTTCAAGGTTAACAAACTTCAGAAAAGTGGAATAAATTTCAAATAGGATTTTCAAACAGAAAAGGAAACAAAAAGATTAGATTGTTTAACAGAAAAGTTCAAGACTAACAAACTTTGTGGAATAAATTTCAGATAGGATTTTCAAACAGAAAAGGAAACAAAAAAGATTAGATTGTTTAGCAAAAAGAGTTCAAGACTAACAAACTTCAGGAAATGTCAATATGTTTCAGAATTTTTTTTTCTTTTTTTGAACTTTCTACCAACAGAATCAGTTTCAATCAATTTTTTTCTCCCCTTTTCTCTTTTTTTTAAGGCACTACAGGGGCAAAACTTCTTTTTTCTTTGTGGATTTTCCTTTTATTTCCACCTTTTATTTCTATTTTTTTCGGATATTCTTTTGTCAGAAATTGTAAAATAACAGGCTGATTTTTTTTATCTTTTCCAAAAGCGATTTTTTTTTCAGATCACAACCAAAGTACTGGAAGAAAAAAAAGAGGATCTGGATGCAGATGGTGACGAATGAATATGGATTTTTTTTCTGAATATTCAAAGGCAAACAAAATCAAAAAGGTAACTAGAACCCGTATCGAAAACGCGACTCTGATACCAACTGATACGATACTCAAGAATAATGCCTTGAGTGACCGGAACAATATATGATAATCAAAAGAAATGAGATCAAAAGCGAGATCATGCAGCTGAATATCAACCTCAAGATTACCAATGAACCAAGCAATCAATATTATAAACTAATAGATTTAATCACAAGTTTACCTTGTAATTAACAGCGGAAGTTCACGAAGAACAGGTTGCAGGAGTTCCCTCACAGCACAAGCAATAAGTCAAAATTTTTAATAGATTCAAAAGTTCTTTCAAATAATACAAACTAGCAGTATTTATAGATTTCAAAAGACTTTCTTTGACCAAGAATAAGATCCTAACTTAGCCTACAAGTAAAGGACACTTATCTAAAATAACAACCCAATTCTTATCAGGACTCTAAACAGAATATTTGGTCCTAATTAATTTCGAATCTCTGTATTAAATAATTTAGTTATGGGTTGTTTGGGCCTCATCATGTACTCTTCATGCAGCCCAATTTGCAATATATTGAGTAGTCGGACTTGATCCAAAGTCTTCAACTCAGATTGTAGATGTGATCCAAAGTCTTCAACTAAGATTGTAGATGATTCTCTATCATTAACAACTTGAATTTGATTTGCCTGCAATCTTGTAATTGGATTAGTTGTGAATCGCAAATATTCTTGATCATCTTCAGCAGCAACATCTTGATCATCATGTTCAATAATAACATATCCAGATATGGCAGGTTCGAATTTGGCAACTTCTAAATTCGATTTATCTCCAAATTTGGAAGCTTCCAAATTCATATCATCATCCAATATCCAAATTTCATGACACTACGTCGTCAACTCGAGTCAAACATATCATCATATATGTGAGGGTCATCCAGCTCACGCAAGTCGTCGCTCCACACTAGAGGAATCTCACCTCATTTTCTACGTGAGGATCACCTTACCCACATGAGCTATCGCTCGATACCGTGAGGGTTTCACACCATCCTCCACGAGAGGGACACCTCACCCCACATGAGTTGTAAGTCGATACTAGGAGGGCCTATTGAGTCTTGTCACCATGAATCAACTTGATTACATGAGTTATCACTTCCCTTCAACGCGAACCACCATGCATGCTCTAATATATAAGCATGATGTGATATAATATTATTATGATATTAATTCATATTTGAAAATATGGGCTTTCACACAAAATTCATAATATATCTCACAATAATACAACTAGAAAAATCAGCGATAAAAGAAAAAAACCACAACATCCAAATCCATGAAAATCACATAACAAAATACGTGAAAATGCCAAAAAATTTTTTGAATACCACATGTCATCACAATAGCCCAAGAGACAATCACATCATTGATTAATATAATTAGTCACATGAGCTAAAAATGAATTAACTAAATCGTTGACAATGTGGACATACAAGTTCATAAAATCCACATTCTTCGGTTACGCTCGACTTTGTTGGGTTTATCGCGTGCAAGCAAATCAAAATCGGAGAATCTGATCAAACATGTTATTAAGTCCCATTAGCATATTATATTTTTAACTATAATTACACTGCATATATATGAATTAAATCTCAAAACTATAACCACTGCACTATTAATATATTTATTGTTCATCATTTTTAGGTTTTAACAACAAAGAACTTTTATAATATGAATTTAATATCTTTACATGTAATCTTATCTAATAAGATTCATCTATAATATAAATTAATTTCAATCAATTTATAACTTTTATAGTGGGGGCTTCACTTCCTCCCATCAATTCTATTTTGGTAATGGACAATTTTGGTGATAGGAGCTTTATTTGTTATTTATACTATTGAATATTGTGCTTATACAAGAACATATAAATCTTAATTCTTAGTTCTTACACAATAATGTATTAGAGGGTTACGAATACCATATCTTTCAAATAATAAGGAAACAAAATAAAAGAAAATCTAAACGATAATAATCTAAAGGACTTACATGAAAGCATAACTAAAATTTCATGGTAAGTACTTTTTTTGAAAGGACTAAAGTGCCATGCGGGGCACTTAAGTTTTGCATAATCATTGTTGAAATGATTAAACTTTAATTTGCAATATATAAGTTATTCAGTTTTTGCAAAATTATATTTTAGATCATTCTACTTTGTAAATTTATGATTTGACTCACTTATTTTTATAGTTCAATTATTCAATATATAAGCCACTAAGCTTTTATTTTTTTCAAAATTTAATTCATCAATCATATTAATAATGTCAAGCACTCGCGAGACATATGCCACACCATCCAACTTGAATTAATATTATATTTTATCTTTATTAATCAATTATATTTTAAAAAAAATTTATGTAAATACATTTGGCAAAGCAAAATTGTAACATCATTAGACAAAAAAATTTATTATGTTAGATAAGTGAATGATGTGGCAGCTGTCATGCATGCACCATATGACATAATAGAATAGTTTAATAATCAAGTAATTTAAACCTTGTAAAAATAAAAGTTGAACAACTTCAAAGTAAAAAGTACTCAATTGACGAGGGTTCAAAGCATATTTAGTTGGAGAATTTTTTTCTGGTCTTCAACCGAATAGGTAATCATTTTTAATTAACAATGTGTGACAACTTTATGTTAATTATAGGTCATTTTTACCTCACATTTTTAACTTACTTATTTTTTTGTTTCTTTTTAAATAAATATAAAATGACACATTTATTTATACTATTACTTTAATATTTATGGTATTTTTTATTTTTTATTTCAAATTGTATCATCGTATTTTGCATCATTTATATCACTTATGTGTCTATATATATATATATATATATATATATTTATATATATATATTACAATACAACTAAATAGTTTATCTATTAATACTTTATACTCAAGACAAATTTTTTCTCTTGCTAGGTTTTATAACTATTTTTATCATAAATTAAATTAAATGTATTTGTTTTTTTAGAAAAATGTGCTACAAAAACCACCTAAGTGTGTAATAAAACACAACTAATAAAGTGTTGAATAATGTATATTAATATATATACAATTTTTTAACAATTACTAATGTTGTTGATGAGTTTTGAAGAAATAAAATCTTTTTAAAATTAAATTATTGAAATACATCTTTAGAATTGAATGTTAATATTCGTAGTTATTTACTTTTTATATTTATTTATTGTGGTTATTTTTAGTAAACAATGAGGGTGCAAAGTGGAACTTAGTGTAGGGCACTTTTCATTTATTTATAATATATCTCAAGAGTTCGGATGTAATAACACACTCCACATAAATCATAATAGATAAAATAATAATAAGTAAAAAAAATTCAAAATCACAACTCAGAATTTTTTATATACTATGTACTACAATAACATCATACACATACATATACACATATAAGTGTATTTGTCTAAGAAGAACATATCCAAAATGACTATAAAATTCAAAATGAATTATACTAATCCAGGATTCATTTCATGTACAAAATGATGTTATGAACATCAAACACCATATGTTATTTCTTAATCTGTAGGCAAGGGCGGAGTCAGGGGGTTCCCTTTGGGTGGAACTTGGATTGAGTATCATATAGTAGTATATGCACATATAGTAATCTTTTAGCTCAATGGTGGTGTCGGAGATGTCATTTGAGCTGACCAACGGTCGATATGCATTCTTATCATTAATTAGTTAAATTAATATTTCAATATGTTCATTAGATTCTTTTTTAAATTATGTATTATCTATTTTCATTTTTAAATTTTACTTTAAATTCTTTATCACATTTTAGTTTATATTTTATAATATGTTTTCCCTTTTATCTAATTAGTGGTTAAAATGCTATTAATAAATATTCTATTTCTTTCCAATGTTCCTAATTCTTTTTTATCATTATTTGTATATTTAATTACCTAATCTAATGTTGATATTATTTATTTATTTCAGAATTTTTTATGTATATTTGATGGTAATCTTTAGTATTATATTTTTACATTCTAACTTTTTATTTGACATATGTATCAAACTTAATAGTAGATATTATTTTATTTATCTAATGAATCTTTAAAATATGGCAATAACCATAAAAAGATTATTAAATTTATAATCTATAAAATATTGCTCAACTAAAAATTTCATTTCTTAAGAAAAATCATTAATTGTTTTAATTATATTTAAGAATATTTTTTATATTATTAATTATGTTAATATTTAAGTGTACACTCACTCATAATAAATTCTGCTCCGCCCCTATCTATAGGATGCAAGTACATAAGAAAAATATAATATATTTCTATGAGCAAAGACTCATATGTAGGGTCAATAAACAAAAGTAAATACATATAATAAAATCTATTTTTTTTAAATATTAAATGCACGTAAAGATTGTTTATATAAAACATAATGCAACATTTGTATAAGCATGATATACAATCCACATACATATAATTCCATAATTTATAAATTTCATTTCAGAAAACACATAAGATCTCGTACATAAATCATATGATATAAATCTCATACATCAATCATATGATATATTCACATATGCACGTAAAGGGCTTGTTCATTTGAGCCACATGATAATTCCAATATTTGAGAATCTCATTAGATGAATTCTAAAGGTGATCCTACTTATAAATTATTTTGTGTGACTTAATTTCAATTATATCATTATTGTGCGACAATTTTTTTTACGTATTATAGTTCCACATAAACACTTAAAGTCACATGAAATATATTAAAATTCAAAATCCACTTTTAAAGCACGTTAAATATATTTGATCCGAATGTATATTGACATATCATAATCACTATCAATCACGTATACAACATTTCATGATATTCATATATTGCAATAGTGACTAGTACAAATGAATATCACAAAGTGATACTTAGATCATTCTTATCAAGATCTTTTATGCATTACAATTCCACATAAATACTTAAAGTCACATGAAACTTATTAAAATTCAAAAATTTTAATCACTTTGAAAGCATGTTAAACACAATTGATTTGAATGTATATTGATATATCATAATCACTATCAGTCACGTATGCGACACTTCATGATATTCATATACTGCAATATTGACTAGTACAAATGAACATCACAAAAATGGTACTTAGATCATTCTTATCAATTTGGAGAGTAAATGCTCATAAGACAAATGGCTTAAAATTTCAGAATTTATAATGGGACATCTAATTTACAGTAATTAAGATAAACTAATTGCACAAGAAAGTCAATAATGAACTCTAGTAGATTGACACATAGTGAACAACTTATTTTAAATTTTCAGTACATATATCCAAATTAGATGAAATCAATTTTGTCTGAAAGTAGACTATGAAACCTTTGATATATATTAAACTTGGATTTTTTTTTTTATTTCTTGATTTATTTATCAAAATTTATGTGATTATAGATATTTTAGTGTTTTAATTTTAATTTCAAAACTAAGAATATAAATGGTTTTTTTCTCATATATTTTTTTAGATTTTTTTTGTTCATTTCTCTTGGATTGAAATCCTAGCTTTGATAGTTTTAGATACATGAGTTTTATAGTTTATTTTCATGTATACAATTTATAGTATAATTTTAAATCAGATATGCTTGTTCAATTTTACTCCTGCTCACTAATTAATCCATAGTTTTTACAATGCATTTTATTTTAAGGCAATTCGTTCTTCTGTAAAAACTAAATTTATAAGCGATCATTATATAGTCATAATTTTTGAAACATTATAACATATTATTTATAAAGTAAACATTTAGCTACCTGAATCATGACTAAAAGATATGTTTTTCTAACTTAATGTCATAGATCTACACTATTTAATTTAATTTCTTACAAATTCAAACAATCTAACTATTCAGCTTTAAATCTTATTTTCCAAAAATTTAAAGCATGACAAACTTTAAAAGAAAATAATTGCATCCACCTTATACATACTTTATCTATAGTTTGTCAATTGTCTTTCTTTCTTAAATTTCGCTATAATTCTCGCCACTTCTCTTGTGAAGTTTATGGTTCCTTCAAAGCAACCGTAAATTGTTTTATAACATGGTGCTTGGTTAGTTTTTTATAGGGAGGAAGCCGGTAACATGAGATGAGGTGGAGTCTATGGGTTAGTTATAGACAAGGAAATAAAATGACCTCGAAATCAAGTCGATTGAGATGTAAGAACATATTAAATAAGTCATTAAGTGAATTAACTTAAAGCTAATTAAGTCAATTAACATAAGTTAATTAAACCAGAATTAAGTTAATAATTCAGTAATAAGTAGAAAGACGCAATTAATTTAATCCTTAATTATTTTCAGAGACAAATAAGATATATGAATAGACATTTTATTTTAGTACTTAAAGAATAATTAACTCAACTTAATTCTTAATGAAGTTAATAATTCAAAAGCAAGTAAGACATTATAACCAGCCTAAGCTTAATTCCAAATAGAGTAGTTATTCAAATAAATTGTTAATTAAGTTAATTAACTAATTAATTATTGTTTAGGATACTACATGAGTGATTCGAATTTTAATTTTCTAAAACTTGAATGATTTTTACATTGAAAAATTAAAATTGAGTTATTTAAATAATGATATTACAAAGATTCTGGAACTATAAAATTATTAAGATTGAGATCTTATTCAAATTTTATATTGTAAGATTGATGATTAGTCAAAAACCGTTAAGTTTTGTGAAAAAAATTAAGATATAAAGAGTTACCAAAAGAATGAAATATCCTCTTCACAATGCTCATATGAACCGAGCCCGCGTATGGACTGGACGAATGCTGATGTGGCAACAGCTAATTGGGTCGTTCGTTGCCATTGGAACAGGTCAAACTTATATATGAAGCTCATTAACAAAGCGGACCGCAAGTTGACTATAATGGGCCAGGCCCATTAACAAAGCCCTACCCCCTGCTGCGAGTTAACTATAATGGGCCGGAACAGATTGTTAATCGTGGCTCGATCCATTAGCGTGTCGGGTCGAACACACGACACGACACGACACGAGTTCCTTTTCCGCCTTGGCGCTCCTCTCGCGACTCCGCCACTTCCACTCGAGTGTTTTTTAAGGGTTCTGGAGATCGCGGCGGCGGCGGCGGCGGCGAGACAGGGGGGAAGAAGAGTTGCTTCGAGGTAAGAAATTTTACCATCTCTAGGGTTCATAATGTTTCTTGCGCTATTTTTATATGGTTGTGTAATTCTGGTTCTCGATATCGATTGGCTTCGGCTTGATTATGAGGCATCGTGACGTTAGGGTTTAACTATCCCGTCGTTTCTTTTCTTTTCCCTGATTCGATTTGAACAACTTTTTTAAGCTTCGGTATGCGGTTTTCTCTGTAAATTTTCAGTGCTAATTGCTTAAGCAGGATGTTTTAAGCTCACATTTCTCGATTCCAGCTCCTTCATTTGGTTAGTTCTAATCAGTCGTGTTGATCTCTTGACATGATGCTGCTGCCCTATGTTCTATAAATGCATTTGGTAGTTGTGCTTAACTTCTTTCTTAGATATCTGAGTTCTGAGAATTTGATATAATACCTCCTTTGATGCCAATAATTTGTGATGCATAAAAATAGTTTCTTTCTCCTTAGTCTACGGAGAGCATGCACTTGTAGCCATAAATTAAAATTAAAAACAGGTTTCTGTGTGTTATTTGGCTCATTTATGGCCCTCATTCCTACATTACTTTCTTTCCACTATATTCTTGGAAGCCCTTCTTCTTAGTTCGTGATTGACTGAAAACATTGTATAATGAGAAATATATTCCTGCCACTTATTTATATTTTTTTAACCCAAGGTTTAATGTACATCATAACACGAAGCATATTTTAGCACTTGACTTGATGTATGCATATAACTGGGGTTTTAAATTATTGTTTGTTATATGTGGACCTAATTAGGAAGCTGTCTTGTAGTTTATTGTCTTCTCAAAAAACTGACAGGCCTGTGTTCATTTTGATTTTTTATTGTTACTTATTCTGCCTTTGGATTTTTATAGTGATTGTTATTTTAATGTTTTTAACTTTGTCGATATTATCCTGCATTTTTATCTTCCTTTATTCCCTTGTACTATCTTATGATTCATTTTTATTTTGCAGCCAGTCATGGAGGAGGACACTGTAAGTTCTTTTATCTCATTTGTTCATATTATAATAGGCCTGCCAAATGCTAGATATTTCATATTAACATTGAGCTTGCTTTTGAGCTAGAAGAAAATGTTCCGACTTCCGAGAATATAGATAATATTTGGTCTTTTCTTCTAAGCAATTTAATGTAGAAAAACTTGGTGCGTGATATAGTCATAATTATAGATAATAATGTGTGCTTACTTACATTAATTGAAACAAGTATTAGGTGTCAATTTGCATATAGTTTGAACTCAATGGCGCCTATGCAATCAAGTTTCTTTTGTTGTCACTTTTATTAGTTGTAGGGTAATTACAACAATCAGAAAATAGGTATAAATGAATATATTTAGATGATGATTTATCTATTGTCACATCAATTTGCTCCACTTTGGTTTGTTTTGTTGTCCTACATGTCTGTGATAGTACATTTATATGAGCGTGTTTCATCATTTAGGTTACACAATAATAACTTGCATGGTCCCTAAATATTCAAGGTACAAGCGTCACCCATCGTTGTTTGCGATATGTGCAACTCTATTTACTTTAGCCTGCATAAAGCAGACAAACCTGTAAATGTGCATCTTGATCAGATGGTCATCTGTTTTTGCACCTGTAAGTGTAGTTGCAAAAGTTGCTGGCTTCAAGAACTTCGGGAGTTTGTGTCCAACTATTTAACATAAATATACATGTTTTTTTTTGAGAAGCAAAGGATGGTTACCTTGAGTAGCCATCCATTTTATTAAATTAGTTGTTTATAATGTTTCCAAGGTACAAAACATCAACTTATATCTTAGACCAATCCCTCACTAAACTATTTCCCATAATCACAATATTTTCTATGTAATTAGACATTTCTTTGTAGCTCTCGACCTCCGGACCTGAAAGATCTCCAAAACTCCATTGTTGAGCGATCATCAATCCATGGACAACTAGCTCGTCGCCACACTTCCCTTGCCACCACACATGTAAAAAACAAGTGGTTGATGTCCTCTTCTGAAGCATCACATAGGACACATGAGGTGCATGCCTCTCTTGCCCACCATGCTCTATATTTTCTGGTTGGTAGTCTTGATCTTCTCAGAAGCCATGCAAAAATTTTCAGCCTACCTGGGATCTTTAGTTGCCAAATCAAATTGCAATTTGTGCGGAGGTCATTGTCTTCTTGAAGGTTATTGCTTTCCAACAATTTGTACACATTCTTGACTAAGAATTGTCCAGATGTTCATCGCCATTCGTCTTGTCTGGAAGAGCATGGAGCTGAGCCTTCCAATTGCCCCATGAGTAGCAGAAAATCATCTAATCTCTGTTCTGACAGTGTTGGGTAATCGGTGTCCACACTCCATTAGACAGCAGATTTCCTGACCAATATGCTGCAACAGTGGCATGTTTATCTTGTGCCATTGCAAAAAGTCTCGGAAATAGAATGGATAGGGGATCATTTGAAGCCCATGGGTCTGTCCAAAACTTGAATCCTGTCCCATCCCCTAAAGAAATTTGAAAAAACTGTCGCAGTCTTGGCATAACTGAAATAACTCCTTTCCAAAAAGTCGAGGCCCCTCGTGTGACATCCATTCTATCATCCTATGATAATGTTCGGTCATAGCATGTAGAGATTACTGCAGACCATAGATCATCGTCATGCCTCATGATGCGAACGACCCATTTAGACATAAGTGCTTCATTCATGGATGTAAGAGAACGAATTCCATGTCCTCCCTCTGAAGTTGGTCTACATACCTCAGACCATTTCACCAAGCAATATATTCCTCGGCCATCAGATCCAGAATGTTGCCATAAAAATCTGCGTCTAAGTGCGTCGATATGTAGAATCACTCCTCGAGGCATTCTGAAACTGACGTATAATAAATTGGCAAAGATGATAGAACTGATTTGATCAAAATCAACCTTCCACCCCTATAATAAATATACATGTTAAGAGCCTGATAGGTTTACAGTCGTGTCTGAGTTGCAGAAGATGCATGCATTCTCTTGATTTTCTTTTGAAAAAAGATACTTCTTAATTGAGCATATAATTTTTGTTCTCCTTTTGAGCTTATCAGCTAGTTGTGGATGATGATTTTGAATTGTGAACTGCATCTTGTGTACATAGAGTGCATTTAAAAGACAAAGCATTTTGCTGATCTTACTAACTAATAGATTCACTGAAAACAGGCATGTTTCATCAATAGGACCAAAATAACGCTCCAAGTTGGAAAGTTTTTATGTGATAATTTCTTCAAATTATTTTTTTTTCTGAAATAAACATGTTTGTATCTGTTTTGTTCAGTGTATTCAAATTACAAAGCTTTTAGTTCATATATTTGAATTTTATTAATTAATTTGATCGTTATAGCAGGGAAAGAAAGAGGAGGAGGAATTCAACACTGGTCCCCTCTCTGTCTTGATGATGAGTGTTAAAAACAATACACAGGTACTTTTTGCCTTATTTTTCTGGAATATGATTGACTCGTTTTTTTAGCATAGTGACTGATTAAAAATTCTCCTATTTGATTGGATGTCAACAAATTTTTAAGAAATGCCAGCTGCCGAATTTCATCTGGGTTTTTGTAGTTATCAATGTTTACAAACAGTAAGACATACTCGATCGGAAGGGACTGGAAAAACATGAAATCATGTACACATAATAGGAAACAGCCGATCCTACCAGATTGTGACATTAAATATATTTATATATTAATTTGCATGGAAAAAAGTCAAACATTGCAATTTCTTCAACTGAAACATAAACAAATATTAAGAACAACCAAATATAATAATGATATTACCCTAACAATCTGTCCAAATGATGGTAATGATCATAAGACAGCATTCAGAACAGTCTATCCTAAAAATCCTCTCATGTTCCTAACAGTCGTCCTATTAGCCCAAAATTAAAAGACAGACCTCGCAAACAGTGTTTGCGAGCAGGGGAACCCTCTGTCTGTGAGAAGGAACATCTTCGGCTCTCTTCCTTGCAGACAAAGGGGCACTTAGGGTTCCCACTGCTTGCAAGCAGAGAGACCAAAAGCTTCCTGCTCATTTGGGAGTAAGATAGGCCTGCTAGCAGCTCCTGCTATATATATATATATATATATATATATATATATATATATATATA
>LTAE01000487.1:52674-81717 GCA_001647135.1 Pontederia paniculata | reverse complement strand
TCACACTTTTAGATACATAATAGGGTAGTTGGAACTCTATCACTTTCACACTTGCCAATGGGAACCCTTCAAGGAGCTCCACCGATCCAAGGAATCTGTCCAACTTAGAACGAGCATTCGATGAAGAGGAAACTGTAGACCCTCTCCATGTATATCTACAATTAGGAATGGGGAAATCGGTCAAGTCATGCTCATCAATAAAATCTCGAAAGCCCTCAGTCCCATTGTCTCTATCTCTCCTTTGCGTAGGTCTGTCCACCATCTCCAAAGTGACATTGAAGTCCCCACCTACTAGCCATGGAATATTATTGAATTCAACCCGAGTCCTTCTTAACTCCTCCCACATCTCATGTCTTTGAACATTATTAAACATTAATTTGAACAATAGAGTAAAATAATGGGTCCTTCTTAACACCCACTTTCTGCCATTCGCCACATCATCATAGAGTTAAACTATAATTAATTTTACTGTTTTATTCCTGTGATATTATAAATTTACAGCAGTGATAATAATTACAAACAAAATTCTCAGTTCCTCCTTAATTGTGTGTCCACTGTCCACATATTAGTCAACTTTAAAGCATTCAATAATATTTTATGGTACTTCAAGAATAATACTGCTCATTAAAATGGAATCTAGTTGGCTTTAACAAGTAGAAAAAGACAAGGTTCTTAGAGGTGATCTGCTGGCCAATTTTCAGTCTGGGCAATGTATAAATTGTTGGACGATGGCAACAAAATTGATGATGTCAAGCTGCAGATTGTTTGCAACCTTATTTAGCAGCTGAAAATTTCTATATGGATAAAGATATACACATGGCTTTTCAGGCACCAATTTCTCTACCAACCAGAAATATCATTTCAAGACAGAACTGATTAAGTGTAACATGCCCACTGTGCGATGATGCTGGAGAGGATTTGGAACATCTATTTTTCATATGCCTTGGAGAGATGCAAGGAGTTGGTGGGTGGATTCTACATTACATAATATTTGGAGATCTTATCGGTTTGGAGGCCACCAACAAGATATTATCACCTATGTCTCAAAGCAGTAGTGTATCTTCCCTATGGCGATTCTATGATCTACATGATCCCAACATAATGGAGTTAATTTCGGATGGGAATGAAGCTATGTAGAAACATGGTATCTTTTGTGAGAGATATTGCAAGGATTGGATGGAGTGTGAATTATAATCTCAATTGTAATCTTGTAATCACATGTAACCCCACCCTTCGGTCAATAAATCTTGATGGTTGCAAAGCTAGGTAACCATCCTTTTCATTCTCAAAAAGGTTTACACTTTTTGCAGTGGTGGTGCCTGTCTGATAATCCTGAAATACAATGCCATTGAGGAAGAAAGATGGATAGACTCACAATTGATATCTATAAATCAACAATGGAGCAAGAAATGTGATATCAACAAGATAAGCTGCAGCACGAGGAAAAATAGGATGAGCAACCAACCTTTCATAGCTATGCTTCTCTTGCGACGGTTCTCTGGATCACGGAAGAAAGCCTTCAAAGTCTCAGAAGCTCGCTTCCTTGCTGCTTCAGTTGCTTTCGCTTTCTAAAGGGTTTCCAACGAATAAGGACAGGCATAGGGGCTAAATAAACATAAAAGGTATAGTATCCACACAAACATCAATCTAAATTTTAAGAATTATTTACAGCCTCTGTTATGTGTATCTTTTAGAACAAATTTTAAATCCCAGTGCTAGTTACCTTAATTGCAGCCACCCTTTGAGCACGTAGAATAGGATCCTGGTGAATAATCTTCATTCTGTTGCTAAACAATCCAGTTTTGGCATTGAGGCTCTGCAACCATTAACCTATTCAAATATAAGACAAAACATGCTAAACAGGTATGCTGAAATACCTACATCTAGACAGGTGAGAAAGTTTGCAAGAACTTTTTTTATTTGTAAGACATAAATACAGCAACACTACCACAAAAACAAAAAATAAACATATCCAAAGGACAAGAGAGTGATAGCACGTAAAATCCTAATGCCTGAAACATTGATGAAAAATACCTACTATGGATAAGTTACATGGGGCTAAAAACCTACCATTAAGTAAACAACAGCATCTTCAAGAGACAACACAAAACAAACTCATTAAAAATTGTGATATAAATTATCCTCCGCTATTCATCATGCTGAAAAGACTTGTGGCAACTTTCATATTTTAGGTTAAAATACAAGTTAAGTGAGACTAACTCTTAGAGATTTGCTAATCTTTAAGCTGACTTCAGGAGAGGGGGACTGGTAGATGCGCTTTGATTTTTTTGAAACATCAACCTTTATGTCAAGCTTGTCAACTTCGTCATCTTCCTTTACTTTCAACGGAGAACTGCAAAAAAATAAAATATTATTTTACTATTTGAATGTAGAATTCCTGGTTTCATAGATTGTGAACCACAGAAGCACGGGGATGAAGGGCTTGATCAAAGATATTACTAAGTCTATCAAGTCAATAAGATATAAACATGTGATGTACGAAAACAAGCTAATTGTATATGATTGGTCGATTTACATGTATCTCCTATCTGTTAGTCTAAACTTGATTAAACAATCAAACCAATTGTCAATATAATTCAAACAAAAATTGTAGTGCCCGACCAGCCAGAGTTTTTGCATCGTTATTGTCTCTCATTGTAAATTTCACAATTGAGAAGGTCAAATTTAATATCATGGTTGGTTGCACGTTTAACAACAATAACATCAATGAATCACAAATGGTAAGCATCAAGTGTGGCAAAAGATTTACCTGGATTGAGCTTTTTCCCAAGGGCGTTCATCAATTGACTCTTCCCATATTACACAGTCTCCATGGCACTGTTGACAGATCCTAATCCCCTGTTACCATTTGAATAAGTTAATAATATGCATGACTTGTTATTTTGCTTCTGTTACATAAGAAATTTGTAGTGACTAAAGAATAGCAAATTTTATGTTACAAACTGACATAAAAGATATGGAGTAAATGGGCTGTAGCGCATCTTGCTCTACTTGGTCTAGAGCACTCATTTTGTTATCATTCAATTAATCTGATGGTCATGAATCACAATCAAACCCATCATGCTTAATGATGCTCATCGGACAAACTCGACAACAAAAAAGAAATAAATAAATCGTGACTATATGATAAAAAGAATAAGTAAAAGGATTTAATCATAATCATCGAACAACTCGAAGGTCATGATAAAAATATGATATTTAACTAATAAGACGAACTAATAATAATTATTGGATCCATCAAACAGACAAAAATAGTGCTCTTCATGGGCTATAGCCCCATCTTTCTCTTTTAACATGCTAGGTAATGAAACATATGACAATGAAAAAGTTGCAAGGATCAGCAAACAACTCTCAACATTTCAACCGAAAACCAACCTTTAATTAATGGTCAAACTTTGAAAGGTTTCAATAGCCATTAAGCCCATAACTGTAATTTTCATGAATTGCTAAGTTTAGCAACCAAGCTAACACATGAACATTCAACTTGTATTGTCTTATGTTCTTTAGTTTCCAGTATTTTTCTATGGCGCATGGTGCATGATCGCTTGGTAGATATCTGGTACGCAGCACGAGGTGTATACAAGCACTCCTAGTCAGTACGACCTCCACAGTTAGGGGAGATTGCTCACGTATTTGACACGCCCGCACAGCTCCCAAAGTCAGAATCTCCATCAGGTGATGGACCCTTCGGGAGCTCCTTTCGGCTCTCGATGCGCATGGCAGCTTGGGATGGAGATGCCCCATGGGGATATCTTTGGCAGTTCTGTGGGCCATATGTCTAGAGCGCACCCGCACCTTTTTCAAGGGAGATTTGTTACATAGAGAAAATTGTACACCATATTGATTTTTTGGTTAGAGAGTGGGGATTTGTCTAGCATCTTTTTGTGGGTATCCATCCACATACCATAGAGGCTTCTTTTCGTTTTCCACTGTGGTTTCTTTCTCACTTGTACATCTCACCAATTTCGTTTTTGGCAGTACAAGTTGGATGCCTATCAAACACCAGTAGTCATTTGTTCCCCTCTCAAAAAAAGATATATGGTCTCATGGAAAGCGGATGTTGTGCTTCTTCAGGAGATAAAACTATCATCAGGTGATCATCAAGTATGAAAACAAACAGGACGAACAGTGCTGGAAGGATTCAAGGCTCTAGATGTTTTGGGATGCGTGGGCGGCTGCATAATCGGATGGAGGGGGTTGGTCTTCAAGCTGATTGAAGACAGAATTGGACAATTTTCGACATCTCATCATCCCAAGAAGGATGGACAGTGCTAGATTCTTAATTACTTGCACTTATGGCCCTCACAATGGTGTTGGGAGGCCGGAGATGTGGGAGGAGCTGCGCCAACTCATACTGGACTTTAATGATCTTCCATGGTTGGTCGAGGGTGACTTCAATGTCACATTAGAGCTGGAGGACAGACCTCAGCAAAGGAGAGGAAGAGACAATGGGACTGAGGGTTTTCATGACTTTGTTAACAAACATGATTTGAGTGATTTTCCAGTTCCGAATTGCAGATATACATGGCCAGGGTTCGTCGGGCACAAATGAAAAATTCAACCTGGAGAGATTTCTTGGATCTGTGGAGCTCTTAAAGATGTTTCACTTGACGAGTGTGACTGCTTTGGAGAGACCCTTCTCATATAACACTCCCTTCATCTGGCAATCAAATGATGGAGGCTCCTTTTTTTCGTATTCCAAATTCAAGAAGAATTGGCTTCTGGAGGATGGCTTCATATATTTTGTAGCAGAACAATGGAGGAAGGTCCAAGCCTCTAGCTCGGCTACAAGGACACTCTGTGACAGATTAAGTAATGTCAGGACTTGGTTGAAGGAATATAGAAAGCAAGTCAAGGAAGCATGTGAAGGCAGGAGGAATACAGCCCTAGCTGGCATATCCAGACTCGATCAGCTTGAGGGGAACCGAGATCTCACAAATGTGGAGCTGAGAGACAAAAGAAAATTTCAAGAAGAGGTTGCTCTTAAGGATAACTGAAACCCACTGGTGCCAAAGATCCCAACAAGTCTGGTTAAAAGAGGGAGACTCCAATACAAAAAAAATCACATGTATGCAAGTGGTCATCACAGAGCCAATTACATCAACCAACTCAAAGTGGGAGATTTTGAAGTTTCAGAAATTGGAGAGGGTTGGCACGACAGTGGGTGATTTTTTTCGTGAATTTACCCAACGACTGTAAACTAGTGAGTGTCAGTGGTAGGGCAACAATATGTCACAGGTAAATGACTAGCAAGCACTTAGATTAGTGTGCTCATTCTTGAATGAGGAGGCTCTTCGTGCCCTTAAGAATCTTAAAGGGTGGAAGGGGCACTTGGACCAGACTGTTTCCCTATCCTCTTTTTTGAGATTATTAGGTATGGATGTAATGGCCACGATAAGTGTTTGCCTCCACAAATCAAGGGTTTGAGAGATGGAACAAGTTTTTCATTTTCCTCATTCCGAAGAAATAAACAGCAGAAAGAGTGGAGGACCTCATACTCATTGCACTATCTATTTGTTAGAGGAGAGGGTTCTGACTAACCGCTTATGAAGAACCTGGGAACACCACTGATCCTGTCCAATCAGATTTCATCTCAGGCCGACCTATCATTGATGGCTTCAGATGGCTATAGAGTTTGCTTTTTTTCTGGAAGAGATCTAATGCCTGTTGTTTTCTTTGAAACGTTAACTTTTTCAAGGCATATAATTCCTTAGACTGGTCATTTTTATGGAGCTCCCTTCATCCCCGTGGTTTCCCTCCACTATGGATTTGTTGGATGAAACGGGGTGTACGCACTATTTCTTTCTCTATTCTAATAAATGGTGGTCCGACTAGCGGCTAGATCCAACATCAAAATGGCATCCGACAGGGGTGTCCATTGGTCCCGGCTCTCGTGATATGTTCTTTTTCAGCTTGTGGTGCAGGCAATATGTCTGGCTTTTCTCCGATTCCGGGCCTAAGGTACCATCATTCCTATAGCATGTTGACGATATATTATTTTCATAGAAGGCTCTAACTCAGCGGTGTGGCGGATCTCTATAATCATTGATGTGAACAAGGATTTTTTGGGTCTAAAAATTAACCACTCGAAGTCATCATTTATTCCATTTGGAATGATGATAATGAGGCTCATAGGTGCTCATTGGCTTCCAATCAACCACTATCCACATTATTCCCAAGATTATTTACCACGGCTCAGTATTGGCAAGCAACAGTTGCTAATTACACTGTTGGGGAACTTGTTGAGTAATGGTGTTTGGACCCCTCAATTTGCTTGAGAACTTTTATACCAGAGGATCGAGGAGTTCCTTTTGTTACTGGGGGCAACTAGAGAACAAAGCTCCCCATATTTCAAAATATGATGCATGGGCATGGAGAGGCGGCCAATTTTCAGCCAGCAATGTTTGCAAAAGATTAGATAACAACAACCGGCTTGAGGATAATAATCACCGTATTGATTTAAACCTGATATAGTGAACAAAATTTTTGATATGGATAAAAATATTTGCTTGGTTAGTGTGGCACTTGAGGTTACCAACTAGATGTCATAGACTTTGATGGGCATTGGCAGCATGTAAATTGTGTGCTTTTTATTATGCACCAGAGGAAGATATTAACCACCTTGCATGGTGGGGCGAGTGGCATGGCTACAATATGGTTGTTCGTGGATTGATTTCAGTTCAGTGATTGAGCTTTGGAGGAGTTTCAGATATATATATATATATATGCAAGTTTATGTCACAAGACAGTATGATGTAGCACCTTTTTGCCTTTTTGTGGTCAATTTGGATTCAATGCAATGGGTAATATTTCCAGGGTAAAATTGTTATGTTGAAAATATTGTAACTCTAGCAAGGAGATCAGTGAGAGATTGGGGAAGTTAAGCCTACTTTTGTATTTTTGCATGTAAAACAATTATCCTGTAATAAAAGGGATTATTGCAATCTTTAACCTTCTCAAAAGAAAAAATTGTCCTCTCATAAATAGAGCAAGTAGTCAGTAGATCAGATTGTTTCCTATATCCAACTTCTATGTAAATCCTTTAGTCAATTCGCCTCTATCCATAATCTTCAACTTTCGTGAGAGATGCCAAATGCAAACTAATCTAATAAGCAGATTTGACGTAACATATGCACCATAAAGGAACCGTAGCATGATATACTGCTAATATGGAAGATGATGCTTCGGAACTAATCATTTATTCTTTATACAGAAAGATGAGCAAGTAGGAGAGGACATAATTGGCACAGACAAGCAATGCCTCACCTTTCCATGGCACTGGGAGCAATCTGTCCTTGTTCTCTCAATATCGCACACGGCACATGGGGTATAACCTCTTCCCCGGCAGCTTGGACAAGGCAGCTCTCTGATGTACTGTCCATTTGGACCAAACCATGATCTCAGCTTCGGTACGGCAGGACCAGCATTCCTAAAGAAACAAATTTTACCAGCAGCTGAAGAACATCGTAACGCCACAGGAAACCAACATCCGCTAATAATAGAAAGCCGAACCTTGGCTGGGGATCCACATCAAGCCCCAGGAGCTCCCTGGAAGCATCGTAATCGAGCTGCAGCACGCAACAACAGAAGAAAGGAAGGATATAAACAACATGAGGAACAACCGTAATTACTTAAAGGACTACAAAGAAATCAAGAGCTTCTCCATCGGCGCACAGGGCCCGAGTTCTGCTTCATGGAGGAAGATACGAAACGCCGCGGCGGGAGGCGAATCCCAAGACCGGAGAAGAACCTCGTCGAGAGCCGGTCGTCCTTCCATTTCCTCGCCGGAACAGGAGAAAGCCGTGCGCAGGCCTGGATCGAGAGAATGCGAAGACACATTTCCTCGAACAGATGGGGCGTAAGGATGAAGCGGTGAAGAAAAGGACTTTTTTCTTCGTAGAGAGCTTTATCTGCATCTCGCCGACGGAGCGAGCATGTCCAAACGCCTACAATACACCTCCGTGCGCAGAAGCAAAACTATGCGGACAACTTTAATGGGCTCTTCATAATGCCTTTTGTTTGGACTCGTAATGCTACTAATTTGTTAAGATAATTTTAATTTTTTAAGAAACTAACCGTTAAATTGGAATTTTGGAAATTATTTTTCTAGTTTGTGAAGATTATTTAAATTTATGTTCTTCTTTCTCTATATGATTCTATTTTTAAGAGAACAAAACATACATAAATAATTTAACTAAACATAATAGCAAAAACAGTTCAAATTTTATAACAGAATAAATTGCATACATTAATATTTTAAAGGATTTAATATTTATGTCTAAAGGACCATGTGAAATGTTTTTTTTAATAGTTTAGATAAATAGTTGTTAACTAATGTTGTGAAGGCAACAATGGAGCTCGCGGTCTTCTACACTATTCAATTATGCACCGAATAACTGATAGGGTGATTTAACACAGTAACGCGAATATTAAACTCTATCTAATTTTATTTATATCATATATTTATCAACTAATTTAACTTTACGAAATAGGCCTATATTTTAGGGTTGTTTTCTTAAGCATTCTCTCGTGCAAAATTGAATATAATTTTGAATTATAAAATCCGAGATTATCCTTGGTTTATCATTAAAGTTATTTTTATTTATTAAACATCACTTTTGTTTTTTTAGAATTAAAAATAAAAAAATGCGTCTCTTTCTTCGGGTAACATGCTGCGTGAGCTAGAGCAGAGCTCGGGAATAGACTCAAAAAGGTTAATGTTTTTTGAATGAAAGGATAAAATGATATTTCATAAATCAAACAAATATAAAAAATGAAAAATCAGAAGACAGTCAAATTGTTCAATGGAAAAGTTGACTTCCCGAATTTGTAGTTCAAAATAAAGATTTAAGGAAATAATTCAATAGTGAAATTAATCATGTCGTTTATGGTTTACATGGAGTGAGCCTAATTGACTGATCTATTTAAATTTACTAATGAATCAATAAAAATGTCCTTTAGAATTTTAAAAAAAAATAGATAACATGCCTATGAGAGGATATGATGAGATAATGAATATAAAAGATAAAATAAAATAATAAAATATTAGAAAAAATACATTTATAATAGCTAATTTATTTATATATATGATTCAAATAAAGGGAAGTTGTCAGTAACTGTTTTTTTTTTTTTGAGAGGGTTGTCAGTCACTGTTTAATAACAACTTATTGTTTGATTTGCTTTACATATATCAAATGAATACATAGTGGGGAACATACAATCTGCGTTAAAAAGATATCTTAACATATGTTACAAATGAGACCGGACTAGAGTTTTGGTGGAACCTTGGCCCCTCCAAAATTTTGACATCGCACTTACATTTGTATACCATAAAAAAACATTTCAAAATAGGCATATATATACATATTGGCCCCTCCCATTTTCTAGTTGATGCACATGATCTTTCTCTTAGCATAAGCGTTGTGCACTGCGCTGCCCAGTATAACTATATAATAGAAAATATACCAGTAGAAATGAAATAAAATGTAAAAAAAAACTGATTACGAATTCCAATTCAATTGGTTAGAGTTAGAAAAGATAATATGAAATAAAACGAGATAAATAAAAGGCAATTTATTCTTTATCTTTTGAGAGAATTTACATATTCGAGTTCTTTACAGCAATTACTTTGCTAGAAAGAAACATAGCCGCAGCAATTATTCAAAAACCCCTACATATTCAAGATAACAAGAAAAAGAAAAAGAACATATCTCCGCAGTTAAAAAGGAGTGAAGGAACATAGACTTAAATACTATGACTGACTTGTGGGGAAGAACGAATGCGGATCACTTCATCTCCATTCATGTTTCAGAATTCTTGTTCGTAGGACGAGAATACTAAAAGCATTTAACACAAAATGGTGATGTCCAACCAGCAGGTAATCAAGAATGAATTGGATTGGAGTGGAGAGACAAGTGTAGCTAAGTGTGTTGAGCAACTCCAATAGATAGTCTTCCTGTGAAGGAGCCGACTCTTGCCCCTCTGCAGCTAGTTGGATCTTTAAAACCTTCAACCTCATTGCCTCAACCTAAGCTTGTCTTGGATGGATACTTTATGCAGGAGGAAGAAAATTTATACAAGATTTCAATTTGAAACCCTGCAAAAACAAATGTTTTAGGTTGGTTTCGAACATTTTAGCTTTAGCTGACTTGGTTATTTTCTGAGTTAAGAAAGTCACTCTGGATGCAGTACCAAGGTGCTGGCATAATTTGTATTTCGTGTTTCCGCAAAGTAAAACATGAAACTGAAGATTACCTATTTGGTTCTCAGAAGAAGTGTTCCACAGGCGAATATAATGATAATTATCTGGTAAAAACAAACATTAATCTTAAATGCCGCATGTAAATATAAGACACCTTAAAGATATGGAACAAGACCGAAGAAAGGTGACAATGTAACTACATGATTTATAATACAGCCAAGACACCAAATGTAGTAGCACCAATAATATCCAGATTTACACTGTGCACTGAAAGAAAAATAACAAAAAGGATGTACATCAAACAGACGTATACCTAGTATAATTAGGCCTTACTGCAATGATATTCCTTTTCATTTTTTTTGCAGAAAGATGTCATGTAACAATATACAGGTAATGCATTTTAGTTGTTTGAAACGTGACCTGTCCAACGCATAATTGTAAGAAACCAAGCATTTTGGGGGAAAGGAACAGGAGATATACCTTGCCGAAAAGGCTTCCTGGAAAAAGTAAACTGCCAACAGATTCTTCACTGTCCAGTTTTCCAAAATCATGTGAAATATTCCCGGTTTTCTTCAGTTCAAGTGATGAATCACAAAACATTCTTTCCTGCACTATACCATTCTGCTGGAGTGATGTAATATATCTAACAGGAATAATTAGCACATAGGGAACTTATCCATCACGCATTTGGAGTAAGAAAGCAGTTCTTGTAAGGAAAAAGAAACACTAACCTTGTCATTAGATTCTCTTCTTGAAAAATCATCCTCTGTTGATAATGGACCTAGGCATATCCTGCAGCGGTCAACAAGGTTCCTCAGTTCTCTACTTCCTGTAGTGATACATAGGTGACGAGGTACCCAAATACCAAATGTACCAAACAGAAACGTTGTCGTCTCATACAGCCGTTCATTTGATTCACATGAATTTTTACTATCTGATTGCTCCTTTAGGTGGTAAATGCAGCAACTACAGTAGGACTTCTTCCAGACTGTCCCAGTAGCAGACTCATTCTCGTAATTCCATAGACTACAAGAATGATATGAATTTACGGACTCAACTGGCCTACTCGAAAGTTGACATTCCTCTTCATTTTTATTTTCATTTCTTTGCAGTATTTTGTTTTTATCTTCAATTATTTGCAGAAAAGTGTTGCTGCTTGTAGCATGTTCAACTATTATGTCACAATCTTTTGTTTTGCTTAGCTGTGATTTCGTTCCATTTGTGGGATTGTTTTCAGCCATCAGTCCGTCAATCTTCCTGTACAAGGGTGATTCAAGACCTGTTCTGGCTCCAGCAGAGGTGGAAGATTTTCCCTTGCTAGAACTCTGATCAATGCCCATGAATCTCACAGACCTTTGACCCTTAAATGGATGTTTTGCAGCATTTAAAACCCCCGGTTCCTCATTATTCGATAAGGGAGCGGTTTCGTTTGGAGTTCCTTTTGAATAATAAACCGCCTTTCGTGAAACATCTGATACCTTTCCTGATTTAATGGACTCATCGAACCCTGATGCCACAGAAATGCCTCCTTTGTTACCAATCTGGTTGATATTTTCTGTTTTCTCATTTGAACACACTATTGATCTACCCATATTGTAAGAATCCTCAACCATGAGTTGTTTCAGAACATCGTCTGTTCTTTCATAAGGTATGGATTGTGCAGAACCTGGCAATTGCACAGACATGTTTTTATTATCTCTTACTTTTACACCCATCTGGCTTTTTGATCCAAGGACTTCCACATTTTCTCCAACCTCTGGTTCCAGAGGTAGATTACTGTTCATGACAGCTCCAATGCTACTTCCAAGTTTTGCATCATCAGACTTTGGCATTTGTTCCTGCTTCCTCAAACGAATCGGTCTGTCAACCTTTGAGTTTTCTTGTGAGTTGATGTCAGAAAGCATGTTTAAAGAAAATGACTTTCGAATAGTCTTAGAGGACATGTCTTTCATGTTACTTTCCACTGAAACCGTTCTCTTCAAGGAACCTCCATTGTCCATCTTGCTTATTGATGATGTGGTCATGCCAGCTTTTTGTCCCTGTCCCTATATTTTGTGCAGTTTTCAGGATTTTAATGCACAATTCTGACAAGATAACCAAGCATAATTAAGAACCAAATAAAAATACCTGATACACACTACTTTCGAAGTTGCTTATCATTTTCCTCACATTGCTAGTAGAGCTACTAACTAGTAATTTCTTTTTCTGAGGGCTCTGAACAGGATTTTCAGCATCACCAGAGGAGGAGGTGCTTTCTTCGATAGCTTCGGTTGATGTTACAGATCTCAAATTACCTTTTTGGTTATCAAAACTCTCCTCGCCATAAATGACTCTTTCTTGATTACTTTCAATAGCTGTTTCCACATTGTATTCTGCTTGATTGATCGCACTTAAATGTTCAGAATGCTCTTCAGGATCTTGCATTTGTGGATTCCTTGGTTGATCATTGCATTCATCTGTAGGAATATATAAAAAAAGGTATTGAGTAATATACTATAATCACCTATTGAGGATACTGTTACTGCAGAAACAATTGATAAATTTCCCGATTGGAGCACATATATGAGAAATTGACCAAAAGACTAACATGTCAAATGAAGCACTGGGTGCAAACAAAAGACTACGCAGTGAATACATGCCTCTGACAGCTCATATATGTCACCCTAATCTTATATCTAGAATAAATACTACTTAAAAAGTGCTAGCACAGCAGAAGTGTTCAAGTCATACTGAGAAAGAATCCTTAACTCGGTCAGTTTGTTTAAGCAAACCAGTAGAATCTCCTCCTGTCTCATTTCCAGGAGCAACATATGGAGCCACATCACCGGCTTTTTCCCCTGCAACAAACAAGACAACAATAAGTACTCTACATGATAAAATTAATGGAAGCATATTTCAGAGATAGAACATCAAAAGTTTTACCTTTATGGTTGCCTTTGAGCAACTCTTCATGTTTCCGTTTTGCTGCAGAGTTCCTCTTAAGAAAGAAATAAGAAAAAACAGAAGTTGTACATCAAAGCAAATATCATTTGTTTCGATTGAACAAAATAACAGCAAGACATATTATAAGTTTTTCATTTTTTTATTTACATATGAATTAGTGTCATCATATACTGATCACAAAAATATCAACATGTGTGAATGAATTCATGATATACCATTTCTCGTATCCTCATCCTCTCATCATCACTGAGCATGAATTGTAGTCTCAAGTGGACAATGCCACCATTGTTGACAGAGAATTTATCATCCCACGTCCCTTTTTCCACCACTAAGCTGGTCTTCATTTCTGCTAAATAACACAATGCATCAAAGAAAAGAAATAGAACACTGCAATTCACTTCTAGTACTCATTTGCTATTCGAATTCAAAGAGAAAACGAGTAAGCCTGCCTGATTCCCATAGTAAAATGCCTTCTGCATTGTACAGCATGAACACTAGGTTCTCTCTGAGAGATAAAACAGGCCTGTATCCATAGATTTAACATTAACAAAAGTGACTCTCTCCACTACGTACAGGATAAGTAAAAATGTGCCTAATAAAAGTATGTTTCCGTTTTCCACATCCACTTGTGCTAAGCATTTGATGACAGCAGTGGCAGTGCAATGTTTTTAGCATATTTTTTCCATGATAAGAGGAGAAAACACTAGAACTCAAAGCAGTATGAAACAACATTTGGCTTCTGCGCTGAAGTTAGAAGACATAAGAGAGTGCATTGCCATTGCTAGACATAAGAGAATGCATTGTCATTGCCAATGCAATGTCTCATCTTGTTGCCAATTGAGTTAAAAAAATTGAGGATAGCTTACAAGGACAAATTTTCTCCCTCTTTTGTCTGATAGTACTTCTTTCCCAAGGCAACTGCAGCAAAAATATGAAGTCACAGGTAACCAATAACAAAGAAGTGGTACGCAAAGACAACAAAGTGGCACATTTAACATACCTTTCAAAGACAGCGAACTCGTCTTGCTCGCAGTTGGTGACGAAGTAGACATAGAGGAATCCATCAACTCCAGAACTGTAACAAGAGACTGGGAAATTTAGCTATAAATTCCAAGTAATTCACAGTCTACACTAACAGGTGGTCACTGTGAAAAAGCATGATGAACTAACTGATCACCTGATACTTTGATGGTGCCTGGCATCACCGCAGTTGGGTTCCAAACTGCGACGGCCAGAGGAGAGCGAAGCGGGAAGAGAGGTGGTGGGCAGGGAGTTGTCGCAATGGCCGCTTGGGGGTCTCTCGGTCATTGGGGAAGAATTGGGATTGTTGCCTGGTGGTGAGAGCAGAGGAGGAGAATGGTCAAGTGGCTGATGGATATCGAAAGCGTGTAATTTGTGGCTGTGGAAGTGGGAGCAGATGAGAAGTGTGGCTGCTACTCCCTGTCAACATACCCAACCCTGTGCAGAATTTTACATTTAATAGTGGGGTTTTTTTTTCCTTTGCTGATGTTATAAATAATATTTAATTAAATTTTAAAAAAATAAAAAGTCAGTGATAATATATTATCAATACATATCAATTTAAAGATAGTAATATTTTTTTTTTTACTTATTTGAAAATATTCACAATAATTTTATTAATTTTTTCTTATCTTTAGTTTCTTTTATTTTTCTGCTTTCTCGTTATTTGTTCATTTCCTTTTTTTCAAATTCCCTCCTCTCCATTATTTTACTCATTAATAATTTCTCGATTTCTTTTCGTTTCATTTTCATCTTCAACATTTCCCAATCCTTTGATTTCACCTTCCACATATTCTATTTTAAGGTTTCTCTCGTAAATTTAATATTTCACATCTTTTCCCTTCATTTGTTTTCCTTTTGATTTCCAAAAAGATGGATGTTCCTTGGTTCAATCAATGCTTCTTTCTACTTTGTCGTTGAATTCTAATATTTCAAATCCAGCTTTCGATGTTGATCTACACAAGGCCATTTCCAATTTGGTGATTAAACCAATTTTATCGGCTAGTCTATCTAATTTTAAAAATATTATTATTCTTTTTTCATTCATCTCTACTAAATTATAATTTTAAGTGACTAACATATTTTTTTTTCTTATTTATAAATCATTTATTTGCACTTAAAAAATTATATATATAGCCCTCGAAGTCTAATTTCAATAAAAACTAGTTTTATTTCGATCTGAGACTTATAGATAAAGTAATAATTAAAGTACCAACTTCTTGTTAAGTTGCCTCGAGATGTAGCTTATTCGACTTGTAAAAAATATATTATAAACTAAAATAGTTCAATTATGATCTGAAATTTATGAAGTATGTACATGTCATGTGATCTTGTATTAGGATATGAAATGAAAGAAAACGATAAGTTTATAAGGAATTATGAAACTTTAAAATTTTAGCTATCACAAATATCGATATAAAATTGATAAACGATTTTGTAGAATTTCTCGAGAATAAATGGTAATAAGATAGATAATATGAATTTTACGTTTAAACCCTCTTGTAGTGTACTTTGAAGGAAAATTGGAATTTTTGTAAATAGATGTCATGAATTAAGTTATTAATTTATATTGATAATATATTATATTTGTCCAATGCTGAAAATAGATGTTTTACATAAAGTTGTTAAAAAAATTATATTTAATATTGTCATCATTTTGAAAATGTTGTAAGTGAATTTTCATGACTTTATATATCCACATTGATGTGGACTATATTTTTTTTTATTTCGTAGCTCTTTATGAGTAATTTTGTGAATGCATTATATCTTATTTATCATTATAGATTTATACTTATAATTGATCTCTTGTATCACACATATAATTTTATATCAAATTTGTAGTTGCTCAATGCTCCTAGGATCTCGTGACAGGGAATTAGTTCGATATGAATAATCTTTGTTTTTAATGTTCAAGCATTTTATATGACTTTATTTTTAATTTTGATTGCACAATGAGTTCATGCACTTTGGAGTCATCAAATACTCCAATTTGACCTTTTGATTGATCCATATAATATTATGATCTATATGATGGGTTCAATTTTCTATTCTTATTATCTCATCTAATTAGACCTATTATTTTTAATTGTACATATGGATGATTATGTCTCTGATTTAAGGGCATTGTCGTATTGAATCCTTTAAAAGAAATCAATTATATTTTACACTCAATGAACCTCAAAGATAGACTCGTAGGTTAATCTGATAAAAGTTGAAAAATGTTAAATGAAGAACACTTCGATGATGATGATGAGTGACATTTATTCTATACGAGGTTGATAAAAAAACTAATGTTCAAAGATTCTCCACCCTCCATGAGTAGGGTTATACTCGGTACAGATTTGATCAATCTTATATTGAAATACACTTCACTTAAGAGTTGCGTATACTTCACGTGGAGGTTATCAACCTTAACGTAGAAGGATCCTTCCCCTTTAAGAATTGGATTAATTATACTATGTATAGAGTTGATTAACTTGATGTTGAAAGATACTCAGTGGTGGAGCTAGAAATAATTTGAATGGGTTCACTCCTTGATTACTAACTATTTCATATTGTTTCATCCCACGATATTTTTATAATTAAATATATTTTTTTCAAAATAAGAGAAAAAAAGTATTAAATTTAAGATTAACCTAAAAAAAGGAGTAATGATGATAATAAAAAATTAAATATATTATTAATAAATGTCAAATTTGTAAGATTGTTTGGTTGAAAAATTAAATATATTAAGTATGAAAATAGAATATACATTATGTACATGTATCCCAAAAATTAGATATATTCTTATTTCATAGCATTTGATGAATTGAATGAATAAAAAATAATTTTTAGTATTATCAAAATGCTTAATCATTCATAGTTAATTATTAGTTGTTGCATACTTACATTAAAGAAAATAACATATTAAGATTTAAAAATCAAGGAAAGTAGTTCAAATATAATGTAAAAGGATCTAAAGTAAATGTCAAATTCTTAATAGTATTTAGTATTACATGATCAAAGAGAATTTATAAAAATAATTTAGAATTATTGAGCAGAAAAAAATGATATAAGTATATAAATTCATAAGAATTGTATAAGAAAAATAAAGTTTAATACATTCTTGTCATAGATTATATGTTTTACTATAATTGACTAGAACAATAAAATTAATTGAAGAAGTATTGACGATGAAAATATGAAGGCAATGGGCTTTGAACCCTGTCCATAGCACTAAAGTAGATGTACACAAACCATCAAGATAAGAGCAACATCATGTTCAACTTGATACTTATAAGCTATATATACATTTCCTGTGCACCGGAAGGCACCTACCTCCGCCCATGAAGATACTCCATATAATGAAATATGAAAAATAAAATGATGAATGATAATAAATAGACATGCTCCTAAGATGATCTTATTTAAATGCATGTGAATCACAAGATGATATTCTCTAAAGATGAATCAGTAGATTTTGTTGAGGAACATATTAGGAAAAAGAAATAACCTTGTGATGTGTCCAAAAAAAATGGTATTGCCAAATGTTTGGTTCATTGGTAGGTCATCACTCCCTCTTGCTCTTCGTCGTCACCATTTGTGTAACAACCCGTTTAAAAAGTCAAAAATAAAATAAAAAAGAAAAGGATTTGTTATAGAAGCAATCTCACCCCATGTTCCTCTCTCTCTCTCTCTCTCTCTCTCTCTCTCTCTCTCTTCACTCACTCTCTCACTCACACACATCTCACGAATACCCAGTCGTGGAGAAAAAAAAGGAAAAAAAAAGTCGCCATCACGTCGTCATTGGACCACAAATTTGTTTATAAATTATATATCACCGCATAGCTCTCGACGAGAAGAATCCATGGGTAACAACTTGAGAAGCCTTCATATTGCATATGAGAAGTGATTGAAGCCCTTTGATTCTCCATAAAAATAGGTAATTCAGAACCTAAATAATGAAATTATGCCAAAATTGATCTTGTGCATAATTAGTGGATCAAAATGATAAATATGATTTCCAATTAGATTTTACATATGATAATCTAATATTTATAGAATATTTGAAATCATTATCAAAAGTTCAAATCTATATATAAGTTTGATTTTCATGTTTTAAATCCAATGTCAATATTGTTAGATCCATATTATTTAGTTCTTTCCAAATTTATAGTATGTGTTTCAAATAGATTTTGAATAGGTTATACTTATTTAAAAACTATAAATAATATATGTATGTGTAGTCGTCAAAGTCTAGTTTCAACAGAAACTTATTTCATCTCGATTCAAGGTCAATATAGGATGTTATGATCAAAATACTTTGTGTCAACTGTCAAGTTGTCCCGAGATGTAGTGTATACAAACTTGTAAAATATATTATAAATTGAAATAGTGAAATTATGATCTGAAATTAATGGAATGAGTACATGTCTTTATGATCTTGTATTAGAACGTGGAATGACATGAAAAGGATAAGAAATTATGAATATATTAAGGTTCAGCTATCATAAATCTTGATATGAAATTGATAGATGATTTTGTAAAATTTCATGAGAATAAATGACAATTAGATAGAATATATAATTTTATGTCTGAACCCTCTTAAAGTCTACTTTAAAGAAAAAATGGATGGATGTATGTGGATTAAGTTATTATTTTAAATTGACAACATGTTAAATTTGTCCAAGGTTGGAAATAAATATCTTATATAAAGTTGTCCAAAAAAATAATATTATCATTATTTTGAAGATATTGTAAGTGAATTTTCATAACTTTATATATCCACATTGATGTTGACCATATTGTTAATTTCTTATCTCTTACGAGTAATTTTGTGAATAAATTATATGTCTTCTTTGATATTTATAAATATATACACATCCAATCTCTCATATCACACATTTAACTTTATATTAGATTTAGAGTTACTAAATGCTCCTATTGAATTTGTGACGTAGAATTATTTCAATATGATTCATATATTATTTAAATGTTCAAGTATTTTATGTAATTTTATTTTTTATTTGACTGCACAATGAGTACATGCACTTTGGAGACATTAAATAATCCCATTTGTCCTTTTGATTGATCCACAATATTATGATCTATATGATGGATTAGATTTTCTTTTCTTATGATCACATTTGATTAAATCTATCATTTTGATTGTGTATATGGATGATTCTATCTCTAATTTGAGGGAATTATCCTACTGAATCTTTTAAAAGAAATCAATTCTTTATTATACTCAATGAACCTCAAAGATAGACTCACATACTAATCAAATAAAGATTGAAAAATGCTAAATGAAGTTACTCCACCTTCAATGAGTAGAATTTTCCTTGGTATGGAGTTGATCAATTTTATACAGAAAGACACTCCAAGTAAGGGTTTTATATATTCCTTAAAGGTAATCAACTTAAAGTTGAAATATTCTTCCCCTTTAAGAATCAATTATACTTTGTATGGAGTTGATTAAATTGATGATGTTGAAAGATAATCTCCATAAGAAAAACATAAAAAGTAAAGTGGTGAATAATTATGAATGTACTTGATCCTAAGATGGTTTTATTTAAATGTATCTGAATCACAAGGTGATATTCGTCCAAAATTCACACCCAGATGGCCATCTTAGAGATTTTTGCTTCCTATCATTTAAAGTTTGGCTCTCATTCTAGAACACATAAAAACTAACCGAGCAATAGGCCATGGGCCACCTGTGAGTGCCCAAGTTCTATCCTCTAGTGCTAACAACTTCACTGTGTAGAAAAATTTTGAGAGGTCATGAATATGGTATCACCTATTTGAGCTCATAATTTGTGAAACTTATCTTGCATGGAAAGAGTTCCAATTAAGTGGTTGATGAGCTTCACAATGAGAGTATCCTTCTAGTCACTAGAGAAGCGAAGAAGTTCCTCATCAGTAACTAAGATTTTGAGGCACCCATTGCTTTTGACGATGGATGGATTACATGATCTATTTGGGGGATTCATCTTTTGTAGTAGCGTCTTTGACGCAAATGATCTACCAAGAGGTGTGGAAGATCCCTTGGACACGTTCTAATAAGGCTGGCTAATGTGACCAACTTGCCATATCTAAATCTGGTAAGGCGAAGGTGTGATGAGCTTTCTTAGGGAGGCGGTGAGGGTGGTTTGAGTCTTCCAGCGGCTCTAGGGACAGAGCTAGACGCCAATTGTGGAGATGCCAAATCATTTTTAGGGTTCATTGGCGGAGCTCTCAAAATTTTTTGGAGTATATTTATAATTTTTTTTTTCAAATTTATTTATTTATTATTTTAGTTTTGGAATGATATTTTTTATATTCTCCAAATCATGAATTTTTGAAGGGTATATTTACTATTTTTATTCATTTATGAAATATATTTAATGGAATACATCATTTAAAAAATCAAATAAAAGTTTTAATAGTAAATATATGTTAATAAAAGTAAACATTTCTCTATTATATTATTTAAAATTTAATTTAGGGGGGACAATGTTTTATAAATATTAAAGATGTACATAACAATATTGAAATAGAAAAAAATGTGTGTGTTAGGATAGACTCTGATCAAAGATGGACTTTCGTGTGTGCTCGTGTCGGTAAACTTGTGTTTGATCGTGCTCGTGCTCATGCATGTGTCGTTCCGTTACAGTGTCATGTCATGTCATGCTAAAAATATTTCTTCATTGGCTCGGCCTAGCACAACTTCAATCGTGTCGAGTGGGTCATCATTTTTCTTTATTTTTTTTTAATTAATCTTTTAATCATCTTTAAATTTAATATACTAATATATAAGAGTGAACCATAAATAATACATAATTAAGTATATAAATCATTAAATCTATAATCTATATAAGAGTAAAACTATAAAATTATAAGTGTATAATATTATAATTTATAACTTATTCATTTTTATATAAAATATTGATAAGTTACAAATATAACTTATAGTTGTTATAGTTATTTTTTAATAACTTATTACTTATGTTTATAGTGTTATATTCTTATCATCATTTTGTATTATAACTATATACCTTATTATATAATTATATACTAGTAGTATACTCATATATTATTATACTATAATCATATGTGACAAATCGATAGGCCAATGTATAGCAACGCGATGTGTTGTCGTGTTGCTTTGTTGCGGGCAGATCGACAGCAGGCCTGCTATAAGCGTGCTTGCAGTGGCAGGTCTATCAAGACGACAGGATGCGATAGTGTCGGGCCACGAAAATAGAAAAAAGGAAAAAAATGTACTTGGAGCGTGTCGTCTGGGACGGGCCTATGCTAACAAGCCCTATGCCATGTCAGGCCCAAATCTTAGATGGGTGGGGCACGTCACGGGCACGACGTAGGTGAGATGCTCGGACCGTGCCCATATCTGACCAGGTCGGCACACTCAAAATGTGTGTTGGCGCTCATGTTGGGTCGCTTGTCTGGCACGAGGTCCATCTCTAACTCTCATCTTTCATTGATCCTAACGGCTAGCTCCATATTTTAACAAAATAGTGATCTCCTTATTCACCCATCCCAAGATAAACGCTAATTTTGATTCATATAAATTTAGAAGGTAAATTTTATTTGTCATTTACTAAAATTATGTTTTTAGTTTTTTATATATTTTTATGAATATACAATTGTCACATCACGTTGTCATAAAAGTTTTATGAAAGATTTCAATCATTTTAACATATAATTGTTTTTTTCCTTTTTAGTATGTACTTTAAGTGAGTTATTACACTTGAGTGTCATTTTATCTTCTTTATTGCTCCTATCTTATCACAAAACAATTACATATTTATTTATCTTTTGTGCTAACCTTCTATTAAGAAACTTCAACTTCATCATCTTTTTTGCTCTCATAATACATAACATAGTTTTAAATGTTACTAAAAGATATTTTCATAAAAATATTTACACTATTTACTAATAATTTTAATAACAATTTTGATAATACAAAATTATCACTCAATTAATAATAATATTCATGAAATATTGGAAAAGTGAAAATATATTTTACTGGTTATGTAATGTAAAAGGCATGCACCAAATGTCCATTCTAGATAAACTTAAAAAGAATAGGAATAGAAAGAAATGAAAAAAAAAACGGTGGAAATGAATAATATTTGTTTCGTTTCAATGTAACACAATAAAAAAAATGAAAGAACAATATTTCATATCTTTTATACAATAAAGCAAGGACTACGAGGAGATTATCTTTTGTCGAGATTTAAGAAAAAAAAATTACAGATCTGTTTGGAAAATTTCTGATTTATTGAAATTCAATAAATAGTTTGAGATTTGGTTTCTTCATTTAAAATAATGCAAGTTATTTTGACCCAAACAAAATTGGAACCTTTTACATCCATGCTTCTTTTTTCAAGTTGTAAATCCAAATATATAGAAAATTTCAAAGTTTTAAGTTATTATTATTATTATTTATTTATTTATTATTATTATTATTTACTGATTTAATGATTCTATAAATATTTTTTATTTATGTGTCGAGTATTCGTCGGTTGAGATCAAATCTAATAGGTTAGATATTTATTACTAATTACTAATTGACTTTTAGAAAAAAATATTAATATTAAATTTAAGATAAACAGTTAATTATTTATGTTAGATATCATTTTAATAGTTTAATTTTTTTCTTCAATTATAAAAGGAGATTCATGTTCTTGTAAAAGAAAATTAAAAATAAAGAGACGCATAAATTTTACCGGTAGAATTCGAATTCAAAATTTCTCCATACTCAAATCGAGGAGATGAATTATTGTATCACGCCTTTATTCCTAATATTTTTTTTATTGACACATAAATAAAAAATAAGATGGGTGGCGGTCGTCCTCTTGTAGTTGCACCCTAAAGTCTCTTGGGATGATGAATTAGGGGTCAATGTGAAGAATTACTAATGAATGAGTTGAGAAGGATTATTATAATTTAAGTTTATTTATTTTATTTTTTTGGGTGGGTTAAACTTTTTTATTTCAAACTTATCCTTCATTCATTTACTGTTTCAAATTATTGTTTCCATTCGTCACGCAAAAAAATCTTAAAGTTCTTGTATGCAATATGTAAAAGGATTCAATATAGGTACTCCCTAATTAAGAAGAGAGCAATATGTTATCTACATCTTCAACCGTAGGATGTTACATCTATGATGGGTATTATTTTTTTTTCTCTCTCCTACATCTATTTACCATAGATTTAGCGTCATACAGTTAAAAATGTAGGTATCACGGTGCTTCTTATTTATTAATATATAGGTTATAATTTATCAATATATAAGCAATGTTCCTAAATTTTGAAAAAGTAAAAGAGTCTTTTTAATAAAATTGTCTCTTTTTTTCAAATAAAATATTTACTATCTTATATCATTTATTTTTATTTAAACATAGATCAAATTAATATTTCTCAATCCGTAACTTTTAAATCCTTCTTGATCATGTCCAACTCATCCATCATGATATCTTCCTCACTAAACATTTTTACTAAGCCTAAATAGCATACGGATAACACCGAAAGAATAAAATAAAATGAGTAAAAACAAACCAATCAAATGCTGCAATAGAAGAAGATTTTTAATGTCCAGTGCAGCAACTACAGTTACTGCTTGGTGCAACTCACCCTGCTCTCAACTCCAATTCTAAATTAATCAGCTTTTCGTCAAGCAAAACGAATAAAGAAGTGTTGTGATTCAACAGCTAGGGAAGGTGGTAGCAGTAGGAGTGTCTTCAGACAAGCAAGGGGAAGAAGAGGACTCGTTGGAGTGGCACTGCGGCGAAGGGGAGAGCGACCCACCTCTGCTCCTGCTCCCCCTCTCCCTGATCTCTTCGATCATCTTATATACCACTGCCATCCTCGGCCGGTCCTTCGCCTCGCGCGCCGTGCACAGCAGTGCCACCTGCAGCAGCGCGAACATCTCGTCCTCCGACTCCCTGCACATCACCAGCTCGAAGTCGAACACCTCCGACGTCCATTCCTCCCTCACCACCGTCTGCACCCACCGCGCCAAGTCCGTCCCCCCACCGCCATCTTCCGCCGGCCTCCCCGTTAGGATCTCCAGCAGTATGACCCCGAAACTGTACGAGTCGTCCTTCTGCGGGGCATCGCCGAGTGAACCGGAGCTGATCGTCCTGGAGGAGGCGACGCGCGAGCTCGAATTGAAAGAAGAAGAAGAAGACGGCGGCGGCGAGGAGACGAGCTCGTGCAGCGCGAAATCGGAGATGAGCGCGTTTCCGTCGCCGTCGACGAGGACGTTGGACGAGGTCAGGTGCAGGTGGGAGAGCATGTGCTTGGATGCGTCCTGGAGGTATGCGAGGCCCCTGGCGGCGTCCATCGCCAGCTTCAGCCTCAAGCTCCAGGGCAGCGGAATCCGCCCCGGTCCTCTGCTGACTGTTCCGTCAAGTGCAACATAGATACTGTTAGTTGTTTGCAAGAAGCAACATAGATTTCATGGGCCCTACCGTGTCAGTCAGGTGTTGCTTGGATTTTGTCCATTTTTATTCGAACAACCTAAACGGATAAAAAGTAATAGAATTATACCATGCAGGAGGTCAAAGAGGCTGCCGCCGGGAACGTAATCGAACACCAGAAGCAGGTCGTCGGGAGAGGAGCAGAAGGCTCTCAGGCTCACCACGTTGGGGTGGCGCCACCGCCCCATCTCCCTGAGCAACCGCCACTCCGCCGCCGTCGTCGTCGTGGCGTCCTTGACCCTTCTGTTCTTCTTCTCCACCTCCTCCTCCTGGTTTCCTCTTCTCACCCTCTTCACGACGATGGCGTCCCCTTCTTCGCCGACTCCGTCCATGCTCACCCGGTAAGTCGTGCAAGCTACGCCTCTACCGAGCATCTCCGCCGATCCCCGCAGCAGATCCTCCAGCTCGAACTCCTTGCATCCTTCGAAGAACTCCATGATCCTCCCCTCCGCATCCACCTTCTTTTGCTTTCTTTCGACCGCGTTGGCCTCATCCGATGAGTCTTTACGATGCATTCTTCTCCTTAAGCAAAACAGAGCAGCCGCCGCCGTCGAAGCAGCAACGGCGGCCATCAGTAGCACTACTGCAGCAATGGCCCATTTGAACCTTCTTCTTCCCCTCGCACTGGATGGCAGCGGGTCATCCTTGCCAGTAGCCGTCTTATTCGAGCATTTATTCGGAAGTGGATCGCCGCAGAGTTCCAGGTTCTGTGCAAAGGAGGACGGAGGGAAGAAGGTGAGATCCACGGGAATGCCGCCGCCGAACCGATTGCGAGAGACGTTGAAGTCCCTGAGACCCGTGATGGATCCCAAAGAGGCGGGGATGGCACCAGTGAGCTCGTTCTCCTCCAGGCGGAGGGTAAGGAGGTGAGAGAGAAAGCCGCCAATCTCCGGCGGGATGGCACCGTAAACGCTGTTCCCAGCGAGGTCTAGGCGGCGGAGGCGATGGAGGAGGAGGATTCCAGAGGGAAACGGGCCGGAGAAGCGGTTGTGGGAGAGGTAGAGAAGCTTGAGGTGGGCGGTCCATCGGGAGAACCGGAGGCGGTGGAGTGGATACGAGAAGGAGTTATTGCTGAGGCTCAGAAGAGAAAGGCAGGGGAGGCGGGTAAGGTCGTCCAGGGCGCCGTTGAGGCGGAGGCCCTCGAGGACGAGGCGGACGACGCGGCCGCCGCGGCACGAGACGCCGCGCCACGGGGATGAGCAAGGGGCGGCGGAGGCGTTCCAGGAGGAGAGCGACGCGGCGGCGGCGCCGGAGGCTGCGAGGGAGGACTTGAAGGCGAGGAGAGCGGCGGCGTCTGGGTGGTCGCTGGCGCTGAAAGGAGAAGGAGAAGAACCCGCTAGGACGAACGAGGAGGAGGAGGAAGAGAGGAAGTGGAGCGCAACAGCGACAGCAGCAGGAAGAAGAAGGCGCAACATTTGCTTGTGGCGGCGTTTTGGATGTGTGTGTATTAGATTTTTTTCCCCCTTTTTTTCTTTCTTTTTGGGGGATTGATAGATGTTGTGTTACTTAGATGACTTGAAAGGAAGGGAAGGGGGTCAGCAACGGTAAGGTTTGGGGGAGGAGGAGGAGGAGGAGGAGATATAAAAGGGTGTCCATTAATGGCCAACGTTCGAATATGGGCGGAAACCGTGGAGGGGGAGCGGATTTAGGAGCCCCGAAAAGACGAAAAGGTTTCTATTTGGATGGTATGCTAATAAAGCTTCGACTCGCGGGTGCCTTCTGCTCACGAGTTTCTAGTCTTCCACATCAATTTTTGTGGACGTTCAAAAATGCACCCGAGCTTGTAATTTGCAAACTGTATTCATTTCGAATATGAATGAATATGCACTAATGGAAATAGCTCCTGTAAAGTCCAGAATTCGATTTAGAATAGAATTTGATTTAATTAAATTAGTTGAGGGCACATTTTCAAGGTAGGAGACAGGGTAATGTTGAAGACATCGTCAATCAAAAGGGTTATGCGGTTCAGCAGAAAGGGAAAACTCAGTCCACGCTATGTTGGACCATTCGAGGTGCTGGAGATGATCGGTGATAGAGCATGCAGATTAGCACTGTCATCATTTTATGGGCAGGTGCATAATGTTTTCCACGCGTCCATGCTCAAAGAATACAACCATGACGACGCGAATGTAATACAGATGGAGGAGATTAACGTCTGAGATGATATGACCTACATTGAATACCCTATGAAGATCCTGGATTACCAAACAGAAGAATGAAGAATAAGATGATAGCGATGGTCAAGGTGGCTTGGATGCATCATCAAGCCACTTGGGAATCGGAAGAAGAAATGCGCCAGAAATTTCCTTATTTATTTGGTAAGACTCCTATCTCTACCTAAATTCGAGGACGAATTTTATTCTAAGGGGTTTATGAGGTAAAGCCCAGAATTCTATTTAGAATAGAATTCGATTTAACTAAAGTAGTTGAGGGCAAATTGGTAATTTTCTCCACTCAACCCCCTATATAAAGACCCAAACCCTCATAATTTCTCTCACCTTCTCATTATTTTCTGCCCTAGCCGTCTCTCTCCCTCAAACCTCTCTCTTTCTCTCTCACTCTAAGGTAAGGCATGATCTCTCTTAGGGTTTATAGTTTTTTATTTCATCTCCTCATTGTTTGGGGATTCATGCCAGAGGAAAGAGAACGCCTGAGGAGCGCAAGACATCAGTAAGGAGAAGAAGAACAAGAAGTTTCAACAGAGATTTGACTGGAAACGAGGTATGTAGGGGATCCTTAGGAATCCTCCATGAAACTCATCTTTAAGATTGAGATGTATGGGTTTTTGGTTTTATGATGATGTTAGATGGTTTCTACATGATTGCTGGATGTTTTATCAAAATTTTCATGGAGACCCGGATCTCATATCTCGGGTTTTCGTGTGCGACCAAAGGAGACGAACACGAACCATGTCCACAGACATGGACCGCGTTCGCAGACGCAGACCGCATTCTCCGACGTCGATCGTATGGAGCACGATTCTCTCTTTTCGCCGACGTCAAACTCTGGTCGTGTCTCCGACACGGACCAAGTCGACGGCGCGCTTTCTTCTTCATGCCCGACGTCGTTTCTGACCGTGTCTCCGACACGGATCGGATCGACGGCGTCGTCGTTTTTCTCCTTACTCGATGTCGCGGATTTTCTTTCGTGTTGTCGACGCAGACCGCGTCCGGCCATATGCTCACGATGATGGACACAGTCGCGCTCACCGACGCAACCTGCGTCAGGTGGCGCATCTATGATGATTACGCAAGCCGCGCTCGCCGGCGCGAACCGAGCCTGACGACGCGCCCTCCCAGACGAAACCCTAATTTCCGCCGCTGCGCTGGAGGACAACTCGGGCCGTGTTTGACAACTCAGACCGTGTCAGGACTCCTACCCGGAAACGATGTCTTATCGGATTCAGGTTCGTCGTTGCCGGAAACACTATTGATGACCCAACACCGACCGTATTCTTCGGACGCGGCCGACGTTGGAAACGTGTGGCGCGCATCCCTGTACAGGGAGAACGGACCGTATCCTACAGCACGGGCCGTGTCCGCGTGACCGAACCCGGGCCGTGTTCATCGACGCGGTCTGTCTCACATGATGTCTCCAGAAGTTCTTCCATATGATTTGATGTATGTTATTCCCTATGATGATGATGTATGAACTATTAGGAAATTATAGTAAGAAAGATAAAAGATGTAATTGATGGGGCTTCATGTACTCAATGCAAAATCGGGAGAAAAAGGAGTATGATGAGGGGGACAGGGGGTGTAACTGCAGTCAAAATAGTGAAACCCCGGGGCGCGTGACTCCAAATCATTGCTGACCACTGTTCCGGTTGCATGGTCCTCTCCCATACCTGTGCAACGAATTCTTCTCGTGGTCCTGTACAACCACTGATGTCATGTCGCATGAAGGTACATGAGGATACCTTAAAATGAAGAAGAGCTCTTCGCCATGATGATGATGATGATGTTAACCCTTAAAAAGGAATTAATGATGATGCTAATGAATAATAATTTTCATGTCTTTTATGATGTTTTCCTCAAGCATGATTTATTATTCTATTTTATTTTATTCATATTTGAGCCTTACATATTGGGCTTTAGCTCACGAGAGGTTCGCCTCTCCTGCATCTGGACCCTGCAGGGAATTAGTTACTCTCATATGATGATGGTGGCGTGCAGAGGCGATCCTCATGACAGGCTACAGTTGCACATGGTGTCTTCTGGTCTTAGGTTGATGATGTATTAGGTTTCTATTGAGTTGTACCTTCAAACTCACTTATTTGGAGTCTTGTCATTATTATTATGTCATGTCAGATTGTTCAGGCATTTATGTTGGACCAGTTTAGCATTTTTATCTTAATATAGTAGACTTTTATTAATTGTTTAGTCTTCC